>JAUZSZ010098617.1:978-11977 GCA_034780575.1 Labeobarbus marequensis
GACGCTGTATTGTGCCATCCCAAAGATGCACAAAAACACTTACACAGACTTTTTCATTAACTGTTCCCATCTGGTGAAATGACCTGCCCAACTCTATCCGAACAGCCGAATCCTTACCCATCTTCAAGAAACGGCTAAAAACTCATCTGTTCCATCTTTACTTGACCCTATAACTCTAGCACTCTCTATTCTAATTTTATTGTATCTATCTGTCTTCTTTTTATTTATTAAAAAAAAAAATAAATAAATAAATAAAAATATCTGTACTGCATTAGGCTAACCAAGACTTGTAAAAGCACTTGCACGTTGTTGGTCTTTTGTTGGTTTTGATTGCTTCTTATGTCCTCACTTGTAAGTCCTCACTTTATTTAAATAAATAAATAAAGAAGAAGACGACGACGGCGAGATGGTAGATTAGTAGAAGAGGTAAGCGTGTTGTACAATTTTTGTTTGTTTTGTAAGAATATTACAAGCTGTGAAAAGTGCTTTTTTTTGGTGGCTTTTGTACGTTTCCTTAGTACCACACATAGTTTAAAATCTTTAATGTGCCTGACAATATCTCTTTTTTTTCTACAAACAACTACAATTTGCTCTCCAGGTTATGGATACCAAAGACCAGTTAATGTAACTTAATTGCATAGCAATGTAATTTGTTAATATTTTGGACTGCACTGACTTATAACGTGTAAATGTCTTAAATGTTTGTAAATAGATTTAGTATAATTTTCTAAAGAATAATGTACATTTTCAAAAGTATTAGAACACATCTCCTAACCTCCTAATCTACAATGTAACATAATTAAAATATGGTGTATATATATATATATATATTTATTTTTTATAATAATCATTAAAATTAAATGTGAAACATGTTATTGTGTTTTAGGTTCACTTTTCAGTGAAAAATGTGGCCGACACTCTTGAGGCATACCAGTGCCTCAAGTGCAAAAAATTTCACTGTCCACTTCGTCCCAAGGACAATATAAAATTTGAGGACAGCTTACAGGCAACATGTCACCTTCAGTCCCATTTATCTTGGGTGGTAGTACATGAGAGTAAGTCAATTAAATTATTGTTGTTATGTTTACTACGAACAAGTATGCGTTAACATTTGTTAACATTATTTTAAAAATACCTATTTCAGGATTCAAAATCTATAAATGCTATCACTTGTGTCACAAAACAGCACATTACTACTGTTGTTATTGTGACAAAACAATAATACGTCGTACTGACTTTAAAAAAACACCTGCTTAAGCATGCAAGTGCAGGTGGACAAGCCACCAGGAACATGGTCAAAACCGAGGGGGACAACTCACCCACCGTGGTTCGTGGACCAACTGACCAGCAATCAGCAATAGCTAGTAAACAGAGGGACCAGCAATCCACCGTTGTTCATGGACCAAATGACCAGTTATCAGCAACACTCAATATACCATCTGTGGCCCAGGAGCAGGAGCTTCGACCTAATAAATCTAGTCCAAAAGCGGTTTCCTGTCCCAAATGTAATGTGAGAATTTACTTGAAAAATTTACAACGACACATAAAAAGAAAGCATGGAATTGAAAATGTGGACATATGTGCAGATTACCATCTTGCCAGCCAGTGTGAAGATGCAAGTAATGGCATTTTCACAGTTGCAAAAAACTTCTGTGGGCCACCTGTTCCTATCCATTTAAAGCAAAAACTGAGAGGACCAAGTGAATGTGAGGTGGATGATTGCTGTTTGTTTTATGATGTAGCAGGTAGGAGTGGGCATCACGCATTTAGATGTTTTCACCTAAGGTCACTCGACTATTGTTCAGCTCCCTCAAATACCTGTCATCTTGTGGAAGACACACTGACTTAGCTTGTAAAACAGAGATGGTTTACAGGAAACAAGAAAGATGTGTGTCTTGCACGACTAAAGGAGGCAACAGAACAAAGTGCCCCACTTGCTGTGGGTGTTAAAATTGGACCACCCAAAAAGCATTATGTGTCTGTCTTGGAGAACAAACCTTCATACTACAGTAGATTGGGAAGGGTGATGGTTATGTATGATGCCCAGAAAAACAGCTGGCATTGTCCCTGTGTTAATGCACGGATGTCTTGTCCACATAAATATATTGCAATGTGGTTTCTCTTTCAAACTAATAGACTTCTTTTCAAATCTGTCAAATCAACTGGAACAGAAGAGGATAGCTTGGATGGTGATCAAGAAGGTGACAAGGAAAATCTGGAAAATCCATTTGGACCTGGGAAAGAACTTTTGCGGAGAATTTTAAAGTGAAGATTAAAAAAATCTTGGCTAAAAAACGCTATCCAGCAAACCTTCCTGAAAATCTCCGCAAAGGAGTGTTTGATTTTCCCCCACCAAAGCATAGTGTGCCATCAGAAAAGTTTTGCACTGAATGCTTTTATAACTTGCCTCTAAGCAAACCCATCCTGATCACTGATCACAGCAAAAGCTAAGATTGTGACCCTGACATGTCTATGAAGGTAAGTGTTATAATAAAATATTACAGCATGTTGCTATATTTATATTCATGTGTCTAATTATATAATTTATTTCAGGAATAAACACATACTTCAAGAAATGTCTAAGATGTGGAATGGAGTACCGTTACCAGGACTGGGAACATGGAGTCCACAACTTCGACAATCACATTCTCATGAGTTTCCACTTATGTTTGTATTTAAGGGCTTCACTCCAGGTATGTTCCCTGTACATTTCCAATGTAAATTTTAAAATATTTAATTATGCACACAAGAAAGTATTTCAGTACAAACATATTTGAGATTTTTAGGCTTGAAGTCACAAAAATATTTCTGCTGAAATACTTTCTTGTGCATGTATATATATACTTTATATAATCTGAAATTACGATATTAATCCAAATTACTGCTTATTGTTACTAAGTAAGTTAGTTGTAGTGGTTATGTTTAGGAATGGGGTAGGGTCAAGGGATCTAGAATAGTATCATGCAGAATAAGGAATTAATATGACCTTTATAACCACTAATGGATAATATAATATAATATAGTAATAATATGCAGGCTAAGCAACTATTAATAATTATGTGTTCCCTAAAAACAGCTACCAATATGTATTTAGAAACACATTACATATGTTGAAATATTGATAATTTACCCTTTTTTGTTGCGTTAACTTCTGTGGAAATGCATTTTTAGTTGCTCATTAAGAAGTAGAAAACAGATTAATGTTTGATGTTAAAACCTGCAACAAAGTATAACACTAGTTTATATCTGTTTATCGACTCATAATGCAGCAGACAGAGTTTTCAAAGCAATGGAACTTGCATGTGGTTTAAAGCTACCTCCACATAACCATCTGTTTCATGGCTATCTACATTTTGAAGCACTGGTACAACATGACTACAAATATTCATGCATCAATTGTGGCTCTCATCCTCCTGTAGTTATTATGGATCTTCATAAAAAGGGAGTGTTCAGTATGCCAGGTAACAGCATATACATTAAACCCATTCTGAAAACGTTTGATTTTGTGTTTGTTTTTAATGTGAGGGACAAAGAATGTTGGTTTCCTTCTGCAGTGAGTGAGGTGCCAGATCCAGCAGAGTACACTGGGGAAGTTAATGTGGAAGACTTCTGGGAGTCTGTGTCCTTGAATATTATTTCCCTTGGGTTTGTGAAGGGTAAGACACAGATTTTCTTTCCACAGAAGTAAATTGTACCCGGCTCTTCTGAATGATGTCCCCTTTTCACACATAATGTCTTTATTGGTAAAATGCCAGCAAATTGCATCATGTGTGAACAGGATCTTTCTGGTAAATCAGTACTGCCAATTTACCAGTAAACAAAGTTGTAACATTACCAGCAAATTACCAGTATGAGGCGATGTGTAAACAGCACAAGTATTTACTGATAAAGTCATTCGGGTAAATTTCTGGTAATTTACCAGTATTACTGTGTGAAAAGAGCTATTGATTAACTAACTTGACAGATGTTCTAATGTTTTTCATTCATGTGAGACAACAGTTTGTTCTGGTCTTTTAAATGATGTAGCTCGTATAGTCCTGGGGGTGTTGATTTCTTCAATCAACAATAAGCCTGGCATAAACTACACTTAGAATAAACTATTTCCTGGTCTACATTTTGTTGGACTATGTTCGTTTAGCTCAGCACTTGAAAACCGCAACATCTCAGCCACCTGACAGCAATTGCTCAAATTACCTTACCAAAAATTGTCCAAACCACATGGAATACCTCTAAAATAACATATATTTTAAATGTTTTTTCATGCAGCTGGAGAGGAGAATCCATTTATTGTTAAGCCAAACTTTGGTTTTTGGGCACCATGGATTGGACCATCTGATCTGGTTTTAAACACCGAGTGGGAAAAAGTACATCGCCCTGCAAAAATAAAAGAGCAGGCAGAGCTAGACATTGCTGAAGATAGACTTCTTGAGGAAGTCATGAAAATGAAGGTAGGGATTATTTATGATATTTGTTGTTTGTGAAACTATTTGGAAAAATTGTTTCAACTTTACAGGTTGATGATGTCAAGAAACTGTGCAAAGCTTGTGGGGTCGATCCATGTGGTTCAAAAACAGACCTTATCCTCAGGCTTCATAAAGAAATAAGGAGTAGGAGCACCTATGATAAAATTTTTGAGAAAGTTTGGGGTGCATCAGGTATGGAACCATAATCTTGAGTTTGTTAATCAATCAAATTTAAAGTAGTTAGCATTTTTATTATTGGTGATTTTTAGGAGGCTGGTCTACCGTTATGTGCCCATGTGGAGTGGTATACAGCTTGAAATTCAACATGAGAGGGGAAAGTCCAAGAGACTACATTGATATTTTACTGTCCTGGCAACATTTACCAAATGTTACCATTTATGATTTTGACATAGGTCTGGCAACACATGGTAATCTGAGGGATCCATTGGTGTTGTCATTTGCTCCACATGAGGGAAGACTAATTAGCCCTACAGAAGAAAACATTGCTTTAGCAAAAGAAAGCAAGGTCAAGGTTAATCTTCCCTGGTTAAGAGAGCCGAAACATCCCCCAGATATCAATTGGCATCTACAACAGGTAGTTCAGAGCATTATGTCCTATGTGACAAACTGCATGAAACGAATGCTAAAGATCCCAAGGATTTTCTAAGAAGAACCGCCCTTGTGCCACAATTGGCTGGGAAGGTTAATACCCAAGTGGTAGAACAATTTTTTGCCCAAATGGAGAAAAACTACTATTTTCTTAACATGATGTCTCCCAGCTCTCAGATCTTTCTAATTCGAAATATAGTCCACCATCACAACACCCTGCTTAACAGATCAAGGCTGGAGAAAATACAGAAGTCAATGGGAACTGGACAAACCTCCGTTAACAAGAATGGGCAGCTTGTCATTTGTAACATATGTTGGTGTTTGTAACATGATATTTCATGATATTTCATGCTCAAGCATGAACTATGATTATACTTTTACCCTTTTAGGTCATTCTCAAGATAGCTCAAACCTTGACAGTGTTAAGGTTCTGCAAAAACATGAGAGTGTTATGGTTCAGAAAAAAGATGAAGCTATTACTAAACTGCAGAATGTGAGTGCTGACTTTAGGTGTTGGCAACATCCATTGAGCGCCAAACTACAGAAAAAGGTATCGTGTCAAATCAGGTTCATTGGTATAGTCTTTTTTACAATACTGTACAACATTTCAGAGCAGTTTTTCTGAAAATCATACTGTTATATCTAAATTATTTTATAATTTTACACAAAGCATTTTTTTGTCAGACATTGATATACACTGTTGATGATATAATCAATCGAGATTTAATTTAGTAATGACAATAAGAAGAAAAGGCCTATAGAAGGTAGAATTGTGGTTAATATAATGAATGTTATATTTGTGTTTTTCCTTTTTTATGTTCAGGTTTCATGTGTTCCGGATGAGACCAAGGATCCTAAGGAGCACAGTGTACGTGTTTATGGTGAAATGCTTACTCGTGAGGACTTCTTGACATTAGGACTACAGAATAACATAGAGGGCATGGTAAAACAATAAAATAATATGTACTCACATATTAGATGTGTAATTTGCTTGTGTCACAGAATGGCCCGTCTTCACCGTCACTGATCACTGTCACCTGTTCATCATCAGCCATCACCCGCACCTGCACCTCATCCACTCTTCAATCAGCACACTCATTTAAGCACAGCCACCAGTACCGCCAATGTTCTGATCTCGTCAATTGTAACTGCATCTATTGCATCTGCGTTGATGGTTACAAGAGCTATGTTGGTCATATATTTTATTTTTTTGCCTCCTATACAGATTCTGAATTCCTGTCTAAGGGTTATTGCAGAAATTGGATCTTTGAGGGTAACTGTAGTGCTAACTACCAATACACTACTTATAAACAGTAAAAGTGTAGATGAGGTTGCTTTTGTCATTGTGAAGAAAAAAAAAACATTGTATAAATACTGTACAATCAACTTTGTGTTACAGAACATGGAAATCTGGGTGACCAGAAGTTACATTTGTGACCTGGTTACCACCTATGTCTGCGAATCCAATGAATCATTTTCCTGTAAGTTTTATGCCCTTTTTTTTTTTTTTTTGTCTGTGCATATACTGTGTTATTGTGGATGCATTGTTCATACTTTAAAGGTGGACATTTGCAACAAAGATATCATTTTACTTCCATCCTGGACAGCAGGCCATTGGATGATTGCTGTAAGTTAATGTTGAAATTATAATTTAAAGCCATGTTGTTATGTGAATCTCATTAATAGTTTTTCCTATGTTACTTCAGCCCATTTCAAGTTGTCTTACTGAAATGTTTGTTGCACAATAATAGGCATTTTGGGACATTTTTCAGATTATGAAGCCGAAGCAGAGACAGCTGTTCTTTCTTGACTCTCTCTGTGGTTCTGGTTTAAGTGATACCAGATACATTCAATTATACAGGTCTTTCAAATGTTCAACAGCAGTATGGTAGTTCTGTTCCAAACCATACTGCTTATTTGTTTTTGTTTGTTCAAATTAATACCTAAGAGGTGAATCAGTGTTACTATTTTTTTCTTTGCTTTCTTTAAGGTGAACATGAAACTGAATTCCAACTCATTCTACTTTTGTGATGCAAGTCTCACACACGCACACACACATTGCATCACAGTGTGTGTGTGTGTAATATGTATTTTACTTGTGTACAGTGTACATATGCACTGATCAATTGCTCACAACAAGAAAAGTAGAACTGTGTCAATTTGGGTTTCATGTTGACATCAAAATGTATGGTAGTTCAGTTTTAAACCATACATATTTTTTATTATTTCACTTATTGTTTGTTCAGTCAAACTGTTCCAACCCAACTGTTCAAAATACATAACCATGCTTTAAAGTCAGCACTGTTGTGAAATTCCTTTGTTGTTGTTGTTTTTTTTTGTCATTAATCCAGCCTACCCATGACACTACCTATGACACTGCCTTGCAGGCACTGATATTTTATACAGAACAATATTTTGCTTATCTTTATTCAATGTTAATTTACCTCTGTCTTTTTGTCTTTAATTGATAGAGAGCTTGCCCAAAAAATTGCCCCAGGACTATGGTCAGAGACTGTCCTAAATGACATTACGGTGAGATTTTTCTGTAGGCATCCCACATACCTGTGATCACAAGTCCTGCTTTTAATATGTAAGCCCCTAATTTACAAGTTGTGTGTTTATCACAGCAATTAATTTGTGTGTTTGATTTCATCACTAGGATAATGGAAGACAAAGGATGTCAAATAACTGTGGAGTATTTGTCTTGATGGCAAGTATATGTAAATGAGGCTACAGTCTTTTACCAATTTGATTTTTGATTTTGTTTCTTTGAATATTACAGTATGCACTTATGTTACTCTGGGGGATAAGTTTGACTTCACTGAAGTAAGTTTTTATTTTTGTAGTTATATATTTTAAATACAATTAAATATTCTACTAATTTATGTACACAGCTGAACATGGAGAAGATAAGGAAATCGTGGTGTGCTGTCCTGCTTGACAATTTCTCTTTAGAGTAAGTGTTTTGTGCAAAAAAATGAACTGTCCTTTCACATGTGGTGTTTTTAAGAAATAATTCTTGTTCACTTGTAAGCGGTGAACAGTTTTAGGAAGTCATTGAACTGAATGATTTACTGAATGATGAATCATGAATCACTCATAATACTCAGTAAAACTATATTCTGCTGACCCTGAGTGAAAGAAGTAGCAAAGGGTTCCGGTGATGATAAAAATCAGCAGATGTAAACACCATTTGCTCTATGAAACTTTCCCCCGGCTTAAGCCTAGTCCTAGACTAAAATGTAAGTCCGAGCTGTTTCAACTGAAAGAAACTTGCACTGACTGATCTTGAAATATATCAGCGCCTTTGTTTTGTCACAAGATGCACACAGTAATGTTTTTTTCTAAGCACGTTTATAAAAATTACTTAAATGTCCTAATTGAACTGTGGCCTAATCCTGGCTTAGTCTAAGCCGTGTCTATGACACCGGGACTATATCTATATATCAAAAATATCTGTTCTTTAATGCTATTTGGGAATGGCAAGATTTTGTAAAGTTGTTAAAAAAATATCTCTCCAAGACTGCATTTACTTGATTGTTACATTCCTGTATGTTTTTGTATTTCTGTTTGCTCCCTGCTGTTTTTGTTCTGTTTAATTCTTAGGTTTCGTCTGTTGGCTGTTCAGTTCACCGGTTGACCAATCAGGATGGACCTACCCATTTAAAGGGGGCCGGGCTTCGTTTGTTGAGAGATGCCGCAGAGAAACGAACGGAGGTGGCAAAAATTGACAGTCGCCCGCTGGCTGGAAAGCAGGATGACTGTCAATTTTTGCCAGCTCCATTCGTTTCTCTTTGTTTGAGTTGTGTATTTTATTAAGTTTATTAGTTCTTTTGAATTGTTAAGTTGACTTGTTACTTATTCGTTTGTTTGAGACTTTCGAGTACTGTGTTTAGTTTCACTAAACCCATGTCCTTGTTCGCCAGAACTTGGAAACACCTGTTGCTGAATGATCAGTGCTTTAACTACTGGTTTGACATGCTGTGCTACGTTAACACTGAGATCCGCTAATATAGACCAATGTGGCCTTTGTCACTTGAGACCTGATAGAATAATGTCGGGAAAAGGAGATAGGTAAGTTTTGTATTTAAATGTAGTTCTTTTCTTGTTAGTTCTAGGTAAGGGCTGACAGCCACTTGACTTGAGTACTTTTTTAAAAATTATTATTATTAATTAGGGTAGTTTATGGTGGGCGTCGGATACGCTGAAGTTTGAGGTTTTATTTCTACATTTTCTGTTTGGTAGTTAGATTAGTTGGGGTGGGGGTTAGTTATTGGGGTTGTTTTGCTTTTGATCTTTTCTTTGTTTTGGCGTCACTCAGTTCTCTCTCTTTTCCCATAATTTATCTTAAGTTATTTTCTACAATGATTGTTAATTTGCAGATCTCAAAATAAATCGAACTCTTGTTGTTTCCTGGTCATTTCCTTTCATGGTTTGCCCCAGTGCCAGTTGTGTTTCACTTGAATGTTACGAAACTTCCCCAAAAATATCAAGCAGGTAACATTGATCAAAAATATAGTGAAGACATTAATATTGTGAAATATTACTATAATTGAAAATGGGGCTTTCTATGTCATTACTCCAGTCTTCAGTGTCACAATCCTTCAGAAATCAATACAATATGCTGATTTGATGCTCAAGAAACATTTCTTCTCAAAACAGTGTCTGCTTCATTATTTTCACTTTTGAATAAAAATGTCTTTAATTGTTTGAAATTGGAGCAATAGTTTGAAATTGTATCAATGTAGAAGTCTTTACTGTGATTTGTGATCAATTTAGTGCATCCTTAAAATAACTTAATTTTGATATTGTTTTGCTTCTGTTGCATGACAATCAATTCTGGAAGACATGGGAGAAAGAGAAAAAGAGCTGTTGCAGCTGGTATTGTCAGCTTTTTATATTTTGCAGATTCTTTTTGTTAAACTTTAATAGATAATTGTACCTCTTTTTTATTCTGATCCACTTTCAGAAGAAGAATGCTCTACCCTTCTGCCTGAAACCTTTGGCAGGAAAAAGGCAAAAAAGCAGAACTTGGATATGAAATAAGAACTCTGATATGAAGCAAAGTACACATACCATGCTGTGTTTTAAATTATGTAACTATAATATTGATAACTATAAATTACTTCATTTCAGTAGATCGAACACTAGTTGGACCTTCTGTTTTTAACAAGGCATATAAGTAGAATCAATTTTTGACGAGGATTCAAAATGCATATGATGGAATAGTTTGAATTCACTTATATTTTTCTTTAAGGAAAAGCTGTTAACAGATGATGACCCTCCATCATGCTTCATCTTCAAGGTGGTGAAAAAAAGTTATTTTCAGTGTTTTTTATTAACAGCCTGAGCTAACGGTTGCTATCTTATCAGTTATCAGGAGCATTGCTAAAGAAAATATTACTCGAAGTTGTCCTTGAAGAAGGTCATGCTGCCTACATATCCCTGTCACTGGTTTGCACCAGGTTCAGGGATATAGTTGGACAAGGAAGCTTCAGGAATCAGGCACACTTCTTGTGGCTGGAAAGTAAGGATTGACATTATGTGTTTTTTTATGGGGTTTTTTATGCTTTATATGCTTTTTAATGCTCTCTTTTTCCCTTAGGTGTTGCATGTTGGGAAAACAAAAGTGAAGAATATAAGACTGACTTCTGGAAAATGTATTCCATTTCAACTTGTTTGGAGTGCCATGTTGAGTACAAAAGCTGCACACCTGGTATTTTTTGTGTAAATTAATGGTGAATAAACTAGCGTTTAGTTTACTTGTGGTTTTTAAAAGGAATACTTTGTCTAAAAATAGTAATAAAGTCTAATTTACTTGGCCTCATGTCATCCCTTGGGGCTTAATAGTTCTGGACACCATTTACTTGCATAGCATAGACCTACAGAGCTGAGAAATTATTCTTGAAATGTTTGTACATGTTCAA
>JAUZSZ010100313.1:0-11961 GCA_034780575.1 Labeobarbus marequensis
AAAAATCGAATCAATCAAATGTGTGTGTAATTTTAAAATATAAATACTTTATATATAACACGCGCTCACACACACACACACACACACACACACACACACACACACACACACACACACATATGTGTGTGTATATATGAGAATTATTTTAATACTGTTAAAATTTGGGGGTTTGGGGGAAACAATGACAACTCTGCCATCTTCTGGTCATCATTGGTAAAAACACCATGAAGACCGTTTATCACATCCTCATCCTCACAAGCCAGGATGTTGTGTATAATTAGGATTATTGTAATGATTTTGTTGTTCAGGACACAGCCGGACAGGAGCGCTACAGAACCATCACTACAGCGTATTACAGAGGAGCCATGGGCTTCCTGCTAATGTACGACATCACAAATCAGGACTCATTCAGCGCCGTTCAGGACTGGTGAGTGACACACATGAACATGCATCTGTACATTGTGTGTGAATTAAGAGTGTTGTCCTGCATGTTTGGCTTCTAGGGCCACTCAGATAAAGACATACTCGTGGGACAACGCACAGGTGATACTGGTGGGCAACAAGTGTGACCTGGAAGATGACAGACTCATTCCGACAGAGGACAGTCAGAGACTGGCTCAGGAACTTGGTGAGAGGATGCACATTAGACTTTTTTTATTTTGATGACCTGAAGAGAAAAAATCAGATGGTTAAATCTCGTTATGAACACTAGTCTCAATGTGCACTTTCTGCCATGCCACAGGTGCAGCGCTCCATTACAATATCTGATATCTATATCTGTTTCAAAATAAGTATATGTAGAATAATACTTTAGTATTTTTCCACAAAACTGGTATTATTTATTTATTTCACCACACCTTAATACAACCTGTTCAAAACTATCAAAACTTAATTTTTGATTAGTAATATGCATTAAGAACATAATTTGGACAACTTTAAAAGTGATTTTCTCAATATTTTGATTTTTTTTTTTTTTTGCACTCTCAGATTCCAGATTTTTAAATAGTTGTATCTCGGCCAAATATTGTTCTCATATCATAACAGCCATATGGAAAGCTTATTTATTCAGCTCAATTTAAATAAACTGACCAACATTTTTGAGTTCATATTTCTCATATTTAGTAGTGTTAGGACTCTGAGTTGGCCTGGATACTGAGCTTTAACTGTTTAAAGTTCATTTTGAATGTGTGTTGGTAAACATGTTTAGACGTAATGTTTAGACTGTCCCGTAACCCTCAGGGCCTAACGTGTCATCCGAGCTTCTGCTGGAATTGTGGTATTTGCTCTACAGAGCCAACGAGACTCGATGAGAAACACAGATGAGTCTTTGTCTCCAGAAAGCTGAGATGATTCTGCATGTGTGATTGCTATATTTAGGACAAGCCACGACATATATCAGTCTGTTTAAATTCTCTGCACCTACATCCCATTGGGAACGTTGCTCAATGCCAGGAAAAACACACCATGAGACAGCAGTCCTGAAATATAAACATCTCAAGAACATCTGAACTTCCTTCAAACAAACAGTTGCAGAAGCCAACAGACCATCACAAAGATCGGTTCAGCTGGACAAATGTAGCTCAAGTTTTGGGTTTTTACTTCTGAAGGATCTGCCTCTGGTATTTTTTGTGGATAAAGATCTGGGCTGGTGTCCAAAAGTTGTACATTTGAATTCTGCAAAGACTGATCTCAGGTTACTCACCTCAGGAATCTACAAAAAGTGTCCCTTTAGACTAAAATGTCAACAAAATTTATTATTGACTAGATTGAGCGATTTTAGTAAGCCTACACAATATATCGGTATATCGGTTGACTATACTGGTTATCGGCCAAAATTAGAAATGTTTTAATTATATATTTAATTGTTAATGCTCATTTTAAACCACTTTATATTTAAAAACATTTATAATTTAACATTGTTAAAATGTAATGTCATAATTTAACACTGTATAATCTAATCTTATAATTTTACACTGTACAATGTAAAAGCAAATCTCAAAATTAATATTTTTTCATACCATACATTACATTTTAATGTTAAACTTACTTGTAGAATTTAATATTTTTTTAAATTAGTATTGTGTTTCATGCTTATTGTTTAATACTTAATAATACAGAAAATATACTAAAAGAGGCAAAGTACTCATTTTAATGGTTTTTTTTTCATTACAACTAATCCTAAATACTAAAAACCATTAAAAAAAATGTATGACAGATTTAATATATGTGACCCTGGACCACAAAACCAGTCATAAGGGTCAATTTTTTTAAAATCGATATTTATAAATAAGCTGAATAAATAAGCTTTCCATTGATGTATGGTTTGTTATGATAGGACAATCTTTGGCCGATACACAACTATTTGAATATCTGGAATCTGAGGGTGCAAAAACATTAAAATATTGAGAAAATCACCTTTAAAGTTGTCCAAATTAAGTCCTTAGCAACACATAACTGAACAAAAATTTACTGTTGATATTTTTACAGTAGGAAATGTACAAAACATCTTCATGGAACATGATCTTTACTTAATATCCTAATGATTTTTGGCATAAAAGAAAAATCTATCATTTTGACATATACAATTTATTGTTGGTTATTGCTAAAAAATTTACCACAGCAACTTTTTTTCAAGTTATGGACCATAACCAATAAATAACCAATAATTACAATTCTAAACTATTTTATCTTAAATAAAATAAATGAACTGAAAATTAAAATCCATTATTTTAAATACCACAACATTCACCAGCATTATTAAATTAAATATTTTTTTAAAAGATTAACTTTCAGTGAGCATTAGATTAAGTAAAAGGTCATCTAAATGTAAAAATAAAGCAAATAACCATAAGCAACAATTAAATATCCAATATCAATATAACTCTAGTATAGCCCGATAACTAACACGATACCAATATGTTGTGCACAACAACTTATGGTTCAGGTCAACTTCAACAAATAAGCGCCCACACTGGTTTCCACTCTTTCTGAGGAAAATCAAACACTGCCACACCAAAAGTCATCTTACAAAAATCTCACCTCTGTCAGCAGCAGGAGTTCAAGAGGGCTGCCGTTAGAAGTTGGAGGATTGTTTTGGTAAGTGGGTCGCGTGTAGATAAACACAGGCCTGGCTGACCCGTTCCCAACAGACGCCAACCTCATGCCCTCCTTGACCCGGTTCCGTACGAACTGGCGTCCAGCCAGTTGGTCCTTCAGCACTTTTGCCATGTATATAGAAGGATACAGAGCTGTACTCTCAGTCCACAGCCACTGCAGTTCGTTGTTCCTTTTCACCTCCACATCCGGACAGTGTCCCGTGTAGCTCTTGTTTTTGTAATTGTGATTGTAACAATCTGGAAAGAGGTAGAAACCCCAAAGCTGATGGGGCCGTAAGTTCTTGGCCGATCGAAGCGTCTCCAACATGAACTTACGTGCAGAAAGCTCGAACTCTTGCTGGGCCACTTTGGCCACCTGATCTTGAGGCCAAGTTGGGTTTTTCTCAGCGACTAACCGTCGCGAACGATCGCGGTAAATGTCTTTAGTGCCCCAGTTACGTATCCAGAGGGGCCGCCACTCTTCCCAATCGATCACAGCGAGACCTTTCACTGTCAGGTCCTTGATGTATTTCTTGAGCCCCTCCGGCATCCGTTCTAAGTGTTGCGTGAGACTGGCGACCTGCGGTAGGCCGCCGTTGACTGGAGTGCCGTCTGGCTCAAAATACGGGTACAAACCCAAACGGTCCTGATAGAAGATAGTGAGATTTTGCTTGGTGAAGCCCTCGTTTGGTGACGCCACTATTTGGAACTGATCCAACTGGAAGGTGACGTCATGTCGAGGTCGACAGTCTTCTGTAGGGGCATTCCAGGCCAAAAGCAATGGCTTGCCGGAATACAGCGGCCATCTAGTGTTTTTTAACTGCTGTGCTTTCAAACAGGTCCAAAAGAGCATCAAAAACAAGAGTCGCAGCCAGGAGACCCACTGAGGTCGGGTTGCCCCAAAGAGACCTGTGATGTTTTTCATTTCAGATCTAAGAATACAGCAAACCACTACAATTAATACAATTTCAAACTCACTTTAAGCATGTTAAAACATTGTTTCATGTGCAGTTGGTTCATTGGTACATTATACATATATTAGAACAAATACAATTATGAATTTTGCACAATTTCATGTTAAAAATTCACTGTATATTAAAAGAACACATTTCATGGGAATCGAACCTATGACCTTGGCTTTTTTAGAACCATGTTCTACGAGATTAGTTACAAGTTTAAAAGTAAAAAAAGGTCTGGAAGGAGATTTTAAAGGAAGGAAGGAAATATGAATATTAATACAAACAACCACTTGCAAAATGACATTCTCTGCAAGCATTAAAATAGTCATCATTAATTCACTGTAACATTATCGATATACTTACACAAATAAATGAGAACATTCACATTCAGGCGTTGACCAAACTTTTGTCAAATGCTTCTAAAATATATTTGACTGTACATGTGATCGCTGGGAATCGAACCCATGCCCTTAGTATTATTAGAACGCAGTTCTGGCATTCGAAATAGAACAAAAGAAAACAAACAATAAGCACTCATATTTGAACATTCCACAGAACGTTTAAACTTTGTTTCAAACATAAGTTTCGGATCATCGTTCAGTGTTGTATGTTACAAACCGCTTCTGCTTCACATTCTAGAAACAGTTACACAAACTAACTGTAATCTGTAAGAGGAAACACAGACCTGTATAGATCAGACTGAACTCGTCCAGCACACCGGTCCGATTACTCATAAACTACCACGTAGCCTCCACCCATCCATCCAGCGGATGCAAACACCTCATAACCATAAATTCCCAATCGCTATTTCAAAACAATGTATTATCATCGTTTCCTCGTTTTTGAAACGCCCCATTCGCGTTCAGTGATTAGCGCTGATGCCCCAGCTGGCTCATCTGGATCAGTGATTGAATGTGTGCGGATTTCGGCCCTCAGATTGACAAATGTAGTTGTGGATAGAGGGGTGCGAGTTCGTATATAAAACGCAATTTGCTATTCTGTAACGTTACATTTTAAGACCACTCGATGTAATACCTTATAATATTCCAGGTTAAGTCTATATAAAGGGCTGAAGTCGTTACTTGTGGGTGTAAAAGCAGAGTAGCTCTCTTAAATATGCCCCCTGTCCCCCCTACATGGCGAGTTGGTTTAGTCCGAATTTCTCCGCTGGGGATGAAGAAGCGTTTCTACTGAACCGAGCTGAGACCTGCAGGAGTCCAGAGCCATTATATACATATCACATTTCACTCCGAAATCCTTCTAAGAATGAAATTTTCTCTTTTCTGCCTTTTCTTTCCTTTGCTCTGTTTATTATTTTCCACGTTATGAGGGTAAAACTCCAGCATGACTAAAGACTGACAAGCAAGAAGTACTGAGGTAGCCTAATATTACTGTTGTTCTTGAGCACGGTACCATTATAGTAGCCTATCATGTTTTTTTTAAAGACATGTATCATGTTATACCAAGTTTCTGAACAGGAATCATGGTAATAGCATGGTACTTCTTTAATTACATTACCATAACCTCTTAATTGAATTTACTAGACTATTCTGGAGGCAGTAAGCTTTAAAAATAACTACAAACTTTTTTTGAGCTTAGATTAAAAACATTAACTTTTAAAACAGTACATTAAACTAAAATAAGCCAAAAATGACATTACGCAACATATTGTTAGTGGAACTGGCATCAACCTTTGACAGACAAGAAGTCAGCTGACTGCAGGGAAGAGCAGTTTCCTGTGGCATTGGGACCATCCTGCATGCTGACTCACTTGAAACTGATGACGTATTTGTGAATGAACCCACACAGATGCATGTGACAAACTTAGTGCCTCATAATATCTCACCATCCTCTACATGCAAACACATTTCACCATGAGTAACCAATTAACCCACTTGCTCTTTACGGTTACTTCAAGAACAAAAGCTCCTTCAGGCTCAAACTATGAATCCCTAGGACGCCTACAGAACAAAGGCCTCCAGGAAAGACCTCGTTTCCATGTGTTACAGTGAAGATGGGTGTAATGACATGCTGCAGTCAGTGCTGTAGGAGATTTGAGGTCTACATTAGTGGAAAAGTGGAAGGGGGCGGACAGAAGGAAAACCACCCACAGCTGCAGGTCAAAAGGTCACCTTTGATGATGCCTTTGAAGGGCAGATGTCATGAAAACATCACAACTGGAATCAAGATAGTTTCGATACTTCATCTAGAATTGAAAATATGCTTTGGTGAGTAGTACGAGTTAATTTCTCCCTCAAATGACGAATGCAGTGTGTATGTTTGCTTCTGTCCGCAGCAGGAGGCAGACATTCCGGACGAGTCCCCGCTCCGGGCGGAATACCTCAATACTAAAACACATCTTGTACTAATAAAGGATTGTAAGAGCCTTACAGCCTCTTATAAACAGAGGACAGAGCATACAGCTGCGAGTGATTTTCACCACTAATGTCTAATTACGTGAGGTAAAAATGTGAAAAAACTCTCCATCTGACTTTGACAGGTGTGTGTTCCTTAATGTTCAAATTCTTTCTCTCACATCTTCGGAAGTGTCATGACCACTGTTTTTATCATTAATTAAAACTAAAAATAAAAAATTATGAGAATTGAAATGAATGAAATTGTTAAAAGAAATAAATATAATATAAAAAACGCATTTTATTCAGGTTAGTTGAGAAAGCAAAATTTCACATTTTGCTTGCTAAAATGACTAAAACTGAATTAAAAATGATTAAGTAAAACCTTTTACATTTTAAAAATGAAACAAATTAAAATGAC
Source organism: Labeobarbus marequensis (assembly GCA_034780575.1). Classification (NCBI taxonomy): domain Eukaryota; kingdom Metazoa; phylum Chordata; class Actinopteri; order Cypriniformes; family Cyprinidae; genus Labeobarbus; species Labeobarbus marequensis. The sequence goes on from JAUZSZ010100313.1 coordinate 6,830, forward strand.
TAAAACACAAAATTAGTAACTTTAAATAAAATGAAAACGAAAAATCCAAAATATTAATAAATACTACAATAGTATAGTAATGGTACTAAAATAACACTGGTCATCATGGCTTAAAGTAAAAGTTCACTCAAATATTGAATTGGACAGTATTTTCTATAGTATACAATGAAATTGAATAGGCACTGGAGATGTTGAGGTCTAAAAACAATATAATTGTGCACTATATTTCAAGTCTTTTGAAGCCATGTGATAGCTTTAACGTCATTGAGGTTAAACTTTGCGCAAAATGTTGGAAAAATACTCAAGCACATTTGGGATTTCACACTTTATGGTGAAGGGAAACATGAAAGTGACTTAAATTTAGTTTTTTCTCTCTCACGCAAAACTATCACATGACCTCAAAAGACTTGTAATGTAAAGCATGAGCCATACGGACTATACTTTTAGTCCTATAGTATTTTTTTCAGACCTCAAAACTTCAGTCCCCATTTACTTTAATTGTAAGGAAAAGAGCAGCCAGAACAATCTAATGAACTTCTCCTTTTGCATTCTATGAAAAAAGACAATCATATTTGTTTGAAAAGACATCATGGCGAGTAAATGATGACAGAATGAAAAACTTTTATATTTGTACACATACCATGTTTTTTCCAAATTGTCCATATTACTATGGTACACTGCATTCGTTATATTTTTAAATGTAGCTTTAAACACAACATATTAATATTTAACATCTTTTCCTTCAGAAAACTTTTCAAATGAACACTTTCTATGCCACTTCAAATGAAAGCTTCTACTTACTGTGCTGAAAGGTTATCTCTCTCCCAGCAGACGGACGTCCTCAGTTGTCTCTATATGTATATGTACACCTGCTTCAGCTCGTCTGTCACTGAATGCACAGCTGCTTTAAGAGAGACTCACAGTTTTGATCTGGGAGAGACCACACCCCTGTACCTCCTACACATTCCTGCCCATCTCACCCACCCGTCACTAGCCCCAGGAGCTCGGCCAGACTTTTGATCTTACCGTGATTGAGGATTGGATTTGAGTGGTTTAGTCTGATCTCAGATCAGCCCCTGCAGGAGACCCCATGCAGATCCCAGTTCTGGTTGCCAGGGTGATGTAGAAGACTCCCACCTCTGTGCAGAACTTAAAGTGTAATAAACTAATAAATCATTGCGAAAGTAATGAAACTAGAGATGGTGGCAGAGATAGAGGCGAGAATGTTAATTAAAAGTTTTTATAGTTAAAGAAATTAATAGTACTAAAAAATATGGCACTAGTAACACTTGAATTTCATTCCCAGGGGATATAAATAATGATAAAATATGTGCCACTGTGGTTATAAGTATGTGATAAATGTTAAAAAAAAAAGCTTATTTTTAGTGGGGGAGTCCCATATGAGATCATATGACTAAATTATTAAAGCAAAAAAAATTAATGCATCCACACCAGTAGGTGTCAGTATATTATAAGTCCAAAACAACTATTGTATCATTTGTTTAGGAACACAGACCTTTAGAGAGGTCCTATTGGACCTTTAGGCTGATGATACATGGGGCAACTTTGGTTAATGTTGCTGTTAACGGGAAACCAGGTGAGATGCAGGGCCCTAGTTAGGCATTTCTAGCTAAAATTACTAAAACTGAAATAAAAATGTATAAAAACCAAATAATTTTTTTTTAATTATTAAAACAATTGAAACAACTAAACAGCTAAATCTTTTACTTAAAGTAAAATGGAAAATATTAAAATTAATAGTAATACTATAGAAATGATACTAAAATAATAGATAAAAGTATATGATAAATGTAAAAAAAAAAGCGCTTTATTTTACATGAAATGGGTCGGTCCCTCATAGATATCATAATTCATTTGAAAATCATATGAATTATTAAAGCAAAAACTTCACGCATCCACACCAGTAGGTATATGTCCAAGACCACTATTGTATCACTACTGTATCAAAAAATAAAAGGCTTTAAAGTGCAAATATTCAGTGAATTTTCACAGGCTAAATCCAGCCATTTCAATAGTAATCACGCAATCCAGAATTTGGCGTGAGAGCAAAGGATTTTCCCACGCAGATTTTGCAACGGGTTCAAGTTGGTCACCTGGTTTTGCCAACAGAAATTTGGTTGGTTTGTGCATACATTGCTACACTATTGACAACATTTTGCCATAAATACCATACAAAGCCATGCAAATCTGTACAAGCTACATTTCCATCGATTGCTATGTGGTTATTAGGGTCCCCAGGTCAGTAAAAAGCTGCTGAGAAAATTGAATGTTAAGAAAAAACAATTTGAATTATAATTCATGTCCATAGCACAAAAACTCCAAAACAAATTTTGGCTCATGGTTTAAACAGTGACGTCAGTGGAGTCTGAAAGGCTTGTTTAGAGCGATGAATCCCTGAGTAAAAATCAATCAGCTCTGTCTTCGCTAATCAGAAGATCGATAACTGACCTCCAATGTCTGAACAAAGCGATCATCATATTTGATGAAGCCAGTAAACACAGCTGAATTGCTCTCCATCCCTTTCTCTTGTTTCCTCTTCTCTGCTGACTCAGGAGCGGCTTTCGTTTTTTTTTTTTTTTGCAGAGATAGCAAAGAACACAGACCTGTAAGTAAAAAACAAGAGAGAATGAATCCTTAAAACCCTTGAGCTCAGCAATAACATGGAGCTTTACTGAAAAATTGATAAGAAAACACTGAAATCTGATTATAAGCAAACACGCTGTGCTGACAGAAATGACACATAAAAAGCATTGGTCTTTTTTAGTTCCTTAAAGGAATAGTGAACGAATTATTATTACTTAACATTTTAAATAATTATATATTGTAATATTTTTGTATTATTTTAATGTTAATTAACATTTATTATTAATATTACAATTTATATTTATTCATTTCAAATATTTATTGTCCTATTTTAGTATGGAGAAGAGCATCCTGAACACTCGGCTAAATAACTGCTTTTCTGCTTCACAAAATGAAAGGATATGTTTCAGTCAATTTAACTAAAATAAACCCAAGCCAAGTATGTGAACATAAACAGTTAATGATGGATTTGTTTCTTATAAACATGATGCACAGGATGGTTATTGATGGATTGGATTTGTGTGGATTACTTGTGGATTATTGTGTTGTTTTGATCAGCCGTTTGGACTCTCATTCTGACGGCACCCATTCACTGCAGAGGACACATTGGTGAGCAAGTGATGTAATCCTACATTTCTCCAAATCTGTTATGATGAACAAACAAACTCATCTACATCTTGGATGACCTAAGAATGAGTAAATCTTCAGTAAATTTGAATTTATGGGTGAACTACTCCTTTAAAGTCACACACACTTTCACTGAGTTGTTTCCTGTGTCAGTGATCGGGATGAGTACACGTTTTCCCCTGTTCTTCTCCGGGGGCCCGTGACTCTATTGGTCAGGACAGTCACTGTTCGCAGGGGAAGGAAGGTCACTGCCACCAGCAGGACATGGACGCCTGGCACAGCAAGAATCAGGCTGCCGTGCGTCAATGTCAGGAGAAATTTCACTGAACCCAAGGACACGTCATTGAAAAGGGCTGCGTGAATTTTTCTAAACAATCCCATTAAGAAGAAAGAAGCATTTGGGAGATGTTTATTTTCTATGTTACAAACTTAGCATAAAGCAAAATTTATAGGCTTTAAGGAACATTTACGGCACAACTGAGAGTTTGGAACATTCCTGCTTGCATGGCTAAATATTTGAAATACGTGAACGCTGTTGCCTAATGAACCTGAGGTTTCAATTATTGAGAATCATCTGAAAGCAATTAAGTAGAGGACCAGCTCGCATTGATGGATCAGCCCTGTGCACACTAGCTGTGTTCCCGAATGAAATACTAGAGTATTGCATACTGCAAACGATGAAAAATAATATCTGAAACAGTGTACAGCAGGGTTATTATAGTTAACTATTAAAAAAAAAAAAAAAAACATTTTGTTAATTGAAATAAAATAAACATTAAGCAAAATAAAATTTTAAATATTTTGAAATATATATTTTATTTCAGCTAGTTGACAAGGCAACATTTTGTGATGTGCTAAAATAACTAAAACTTAAAACTAATATAAACTATATAGACATTTTAAATGACAAAAACACTACAAAATTACTAAAACTTCAAAAAAAACAAAAAACATTTATAATATTAATAAAAAATAACAGCATCAATATGTAATGGTAAACATTTCAAACATCACATTTTTAAAGGAATATATTATTAGCACACTATATAAAGTATACTACTATTTTTTCTAAATAGTATGCAGCATCCATTTATAAACGCTTCAAAAAATAGTATGCAACAACACATACTATATAATGGAGAAATAGTATGGTAGTATGCTGTTGTGAACATGGGCCAATTCAGTGAGTGGCGTCCAGGTTTAATTTCTGAAAGAAATATATTTTGAAGTTAATCTGAATGTTAAATCCAATTTGGGTAAAATATCTTCACTTATAGTAGTCCAATTAAACAATGAGTCAAAACAGTTAACCTTTCCAAGGACAAATCGAGCACATTGTATTGTGGGATACAGTAGACCATTTTTATCCCCTAAAACAAAAACAGTACGCAAAGATGGAGACTTAAAATATTAGTGTACTACACTGTTGTAACGTGACATTCCTACGTTGTAAGAGATGTCTAGTAATCCGAATGAATTACTAGCATACTGCACATTCAACACAGTCTCATGACAATTCGTAACTGTTTTACGTTTTGGCAAACCCGTATGAGCTCATTTGTACGTTTTCGTGTTACTCGCTGACGCCCCATTGAGGGTTGAGTTTATGGGTGCAGCTTCATGCTTGCTTATGTATTATTAAATTGTACATTTTCCTATGAATCACAATATACAAATTTGTACTGAATTCGTAAACTACTTGTGTTTTCTCGTCAAAACCGGCTGGCATACTGTACAATGTAGGCTATACTGCAGTGGCAGGCCGTGCATTTCACACCTAGGCCTTCAGTGGCGTCCTACATGAATTAATCCACCTCTTAATACCATCATAATGATGCCACGACTATAGAAACCATATATTACACACAAATGCAGTATAACAGGGCATTGCATCACAGACA
>JAUZSZ010101520.1:0-11938 GCA_034780575.1 Labeobarbus marequensis
TGCTTTCACCTTCAAACCAGATTTATTACGGCTCACTTGGACTGGGCCGTTCGCAGCGTCTTTCAATTGCCCTTGTTTACCTCAGCGCTAACTCCTCGATGCCTGTCTGACATTGCTAGCAGCGGGGAGGATACTATCAAGAGACGGCCAAACGCTTCTTTGAATAAATAAGCCACTTCACTGGAGCAAAGACAAGGTGGGCATGTGAGTACCAAAGACACAGATGCTGGGGTCCAGAACTACTAACTAACTAACTAAATAAATAAAGGTACATTAATGAAAACTTATAAATACATTTTATTAAATTATACCTAAAATAATAGTCCAGAATTTTTTTTGAAAAAAAAACAAAAAAAACAAACAAACATTTAAATAATAACACATAAAAAATATTACAAAAACTATAAATAAAAAAAATTATTATTGTAAAATAAATAAATAAAGCAGGCATGTGAGTAGACACAAATGCTAAAGTCAATAAATAACTTTCTCGTCTACAGTGAGTAAAATAAATATATAAATAAATATAACTTAATAATAAATAAAAAAATGAAAAATAAGTAAATGAGTTAAAAAATATATATTTATACTTAATTTAATAATAATTAAATGTAGTAATAGTAATATAATAAAATTACACTGAGTTATATTATTAATTATGCATAATTATATAAATGATTCTATATTTATTCCTGGCGATAAAACTGTGTTTTGCATTATTTTGCAATTATAAATATAAAAAAGTTACAATAATAATATTTAATTTAATATTTACATTTAATTTTTCTTATAAATTATCCATAGCTATAAAAATGAATATATATTTATTTCTGGTCATTAAACTGTATTTTGCATAATTTTTCAATAGCGAGTAAGTTAGAAAAAAAGAACTTGAAAAATAAATAAATCAGTAAAAAAGCTACAATAATTACAAATAATTTTAAATTTAACAATTACTTTTACAATTTTATACATTATGCATTCTTATAAGAAATGTATAAATATATTTTAGAGGCCATAAACCATATTTTGCATTATTTTCTCCAAGCATATTGATGACATTCCATGTCCCATAGCATCATTTATGAGCTAGTCTATGTCTCTTGATAAAATTGCTGTTCACCTGTCAAAGCTGATTTTTACTCACATTTGGTTTTTGGTAAGCGTTCAGTTCAGACCTTGCTTTCATACTCACATTCCTCTCACGACTTATTTCTTTACAATACCTGCCTGCTTGCCAGAGAAGTAATATTGTAAAGACATTAAGGGCAGATATACCTTTATGAAAAGCAATAAGACGTCATGATGGATCAGACTCCTTTTGATATATTTGTACAAATAGCAGTGTGGGATATGGATCATAATCATATAGATTTATATCAGGGGGTTTGTAAGTAACACATCATTTGAGCGGGATAGTGTTATGAAAATGGCTTTAACAACAAGATGAATGGGATGTTTCCCGACACCTTCCAGCTATTTGTTCCATCAGCCAATCACAGGGGAGAATGCAGTGACACAGATAAATGTCATGTGCAATCTGAGCCGCAATCATTAAACGCATGACACAGAAGAGATGCCACTGTGATGGCCGAGAGCGGACGCCTGACGAGGAAGAAGTCAGTGAGCCTTTAACTAAGATGGGCACCTCCAATGGGACGCTGTTAAATGACGCTATCAATCAATCATGGCAAAAGCAAATTAGAGCCGCAGTCTCTGTTTGGCAGGCAAAGAGCAAAGCACTTCAAGAACTAACTAGGTTTTCTCTCCCCTGCCATTATATACTGTATTTATAATTCATACGCCCAGAAGAATCCATAACCAAGTGTCTCCTATTTATGTGAGTAACAAACACACAGAAGCTAGGGGCTAAAGTCAATTTTTGCCAGTAAGTTTGAAATAAATAATATAAAAAGATATTAAACCAATTAAAACAATTATAAGTAATTCTACACATAAATGATAATTCATTGTAAAATAAAATAAAAAAAGACAAGCATGCGAGTAACAAAGACAAAGATGCTAGTTTAGAACTAACCTTTTGGCAGTAAGTTATGACAAAATAAAATTAAATGAAATAATGTAAAATAATAAATAAATATAAAAAGGCACAATATTTATAAATAATACATCTAAAACATGATAAACTGTGATTAAAAACATGATAAAAAAAGAGAAAAGTCCAGAACTAACTTTTTGGCAGTGAGTTCAGGAAAAAAAATTAACATGAAATAAATGTTATAATATATAATTACATATATATAAAATTACAAATAAATTAATATTATAAATAAAAAACAGTAAAAAAGACAGGCATGCTAAAGTCCAGAACTTTGGCAGTAAGTTAGGGAAAAGAATTAAATAATATTATATAATAAATAGATAAAAAAATATATAAAATAAATATAAAAGGTAATTGTAAATAATTATAAATAAAAATATTATTAATATTATAAATTAGAAAATATTCTAAAAATAAAAAATACATTTAAAAAAACAACGCATGACAGAGAAGAGCTGCCATTGTGATGGCCAAGCCTTTAACTACGATGGGCACCAGCAATGGGACACAGTTAAATGACACTATCAATCAATCATGGCAAAAGCGAATTAGAGCTACATTCTCTGTGTTTGGCAGGCAAAGAGCAAAAGCACTTCAAGAACTAACTAGGTTTTCTCTCCCCCACCATTATAAAATGTATTTATAATTCATACGCCCAGAAGAATCCATAACCAAGTGTCTCATATTCAAACAGACCTGTGGCGATATATGAAAACCAAATGTCATTTTCAAAAGTTGCCCGGAACGCCTGCCTGGACTCTGTAACTCTCCAGAAGCCGTTTAATTTTTGAAAACGTGCCGCATAAAGGCTTCCCGGGCTCAGATTGGAGCTGACTGGAAGCTGGAACACAAATGGTCAATGATAATGACGTTTTACTGAGCATACAGCGTGATTTGAATGAATAATCTCTCCCAGACGCTATTTGTGATTGGCTGCTGGAGAGCTAAAGGGCGTGTGATTGGTCAGTAGCAGCCCCGCCCACTCATCCTGTCACACGGCCCTGACGGATGTGCATAATGAGCTGTGACTGCTGTTCGATAGGCTTCGATTCTGCGGATATTACAGCTTAATATCTGACAGTGACACTGTAAATGAGCACCTAATAGAGCGGATATGGGCAGTGCTGTTTTTAAATAATCCTATTTGGATTAAATACCTCGGATGAAAGCGTGGCACACATGAAGAAGTTCTCCTGAATGGAAAATGACAAGGGATGAATAAAGGACGGAAAATAAAATTGTCCTCTAGGCCATTTCAAAGTCATCCTCAATGAATCGGATGCATCAGTGGATGATCTATATTCTGAGCCTAATAGATGGCTGGAATTATGAGGATATATAATATATGACAGTAGAAATGGATCAAATATATGGGCAGGACCTTCTTACTTGCTTTATACACAGTGTATTGACAGTTTAAATCTATGTTCTACTGTATATGTTGGGCTGGGTAAAGATCTCGATTAATGAAACTAATGACTTTGGTTCTTTATAGTGACTCAAAAACATGTGACCAACGTAAACCAAATCACAAACAAATGCCTCTTATGAACTGGTGCTTTTTAGTGAATCAAACATATACAGCGTGACCAATGTCATCCAAATCATAAGCAAATGACTTGGAATAAAAGAGTTCTTTTTAGTCAACTAAAAACATACGCAGATTCTCAAAACAAATGACTCTTATCATTTGATTCTTTTTACTAGTGAATCAAATACAGTGTGACCAGTATAGTACGATTCACAAATGACTCCTATAAACATACAGCATGACCAATGTAGTCAGATTCTCAAGAAAAAAAAAAAAGAAGACTTTTCTAATTTGGTTCTTAATAGTGAATCAAACACAACCAATTTAGTCCAAGACACAAATAAATGACTCATGAACCTGTTCTTTTTAGTGAACCAAAAACATAGCCTACAGTATAGCGCAACCAACGCAGTCAGATTCTCAAAACAAACGAGTCTTATAATTTGGTTCTTTTTGAGCGAATCAAATACAGTGTGACCTACTGTATGTAGTATGATTCACAAATGCCTATTATGAATTGCTTCTTATTAGTGAATCAAACACATACAGCATGACCAATGGAGTACGGTTCACAAATGACTCTGATGAACTGGTTCTTTTTAGTGAATTAAAAACACACAACATGACCAATGCAGTCAATTCTCAAAACAGATGACTCTTATGAACCAGTTCTTTCTAGTGAATCAAACACACAGAGTGCCCATCCAACTTTATGATAACTTATAAAAACAAATGACTCTAACAAAGTGATTCTTTATAGTGAATCAAATATATACATCATGACCACTGCAATCCAATTCACAAAACAAATGAATCTTATGATTCAATTCTTCAGTGAATTAAACACATACAGTGCCTGACCAATGTAGTTCAACTCAAAAAACAAATGACTCTTATGAACAGATTCTTTTCAGGAGTCTAAAACATACAGTGCAACCTGTGTAGTCTCATTCACAAAGACATGAATCTAATGAGCAGGCTCTTTTTAGTGAATGAAAAACATGAAACCACATTCAATGTAGATTGAAATTAGACAGGTTAATGGTTAGAATCAATCCAAAACACTGTCCTATATTAGCAGTGAGAGAAAATGTATTTCTTGTAAGCAAAATGTACATTATGACGACAATATACCAAAAAGAATCAGAATCAAACTGAGCATTTGTGAATCAACTTGCAATCATCTCTACTTTTTAGTTGTTTATTCATTTTCCCTATAGTTCCAGAAGTAATAATGCCAGAAGTTTCATTTTTGAAATCTTCTGCATTACGCCTTTTAAACCGATGCAGTGCAGATGAAATGATAATCTTACTAAAACTCCTAACACAAAATCAAAGGAATGTGTGGATGTTTTATTATATTACCATGCCAGCGTTGGCTAATTAGATTTGTACTTTTCTATGGTGGATTTAGGTGGGAATATCATGGTCACGGTGAACAAAACTCACCTGCGAGTTAAACCTCAGCTGGCACACGCCGCACGAGACCGCTTTCCTTTTAGAGGAGGCCGAAGCGCTGATCGTGTGATGCAAAACAGCTTTCTGAACCGGGTCCATCTGAGGAGAGGAGAGAGAACGGAAAAGCAGTTTTATTAGCCTCATTCACCCCAGTGGCGCGCTGAATGTCAACTCTGTTACCCATCGGACGGCGTGATAAAAACGTCCCCCCCGGGCGGCTTCACCAGAAACACGACTTGTGGTTGCACAGTCTGGAACACGTTAAAGGCCAACGATTTTCACACTCAAGCTCTTCAATCAACGCAGCGGGGAAAGAGGAGGGGGTAAATAAAATCCACCGAGGATTTCATGAGAACCCGAATCAAAATTATACACTCAGAAAGGTCTGCTGAAATTACAACAGCTCGCATGTGTAGTTATGCATCTCATATGAGCAACAGGGAAGATTAAGTAGATTAAAAGTCACTAGTTCATATGACAACAGTTAGTTAAACATGCATATTCAGAAAAAAAAGGTACATATTGGCAGGACATCTTTACCTGCTTTACACAGTGTATTGGCATATTAGATAATTGTATGTAGTGCTGGGCAAAGATACTGATTCTCCAAATGAATCAGTACTCTAATGAACTGGTTCTTTATAGTGAATCAAAAATACAGACTGCAACAAACCAATTCTTCTTTGGGAAAAAAACATATTCAGTGCATGTAGTCTGATTCACAAAACTGATGACTCATGAATCACTGGTTTTACTTTAGTGAGTCAAATGCACACAGTGCAAACAATGCAGGCTGAATCATGAAAGGATTGAACAAGTTCTTTTCAGTGAATCAAGCACATACGGTACAGTATAGAAAGACCAATGTAGTTTGATTCCTGAAACAAATGACTGTTATGAGTTGGTTCCTTATAGTGATTCAAAAACATTAGTGCAAACTAATTATTCTTTTTAAGAAAATCAAACACATACAGTGCAAACAATGCAGTCCGATTCATGAAACAACTGACTCTTATGAACAAGTTCTTTTTAGTGAATCCAACACATAAAGTACAATACAGAAAGACCAATGTAGTTTGATTGCTAAGATAAATGACTATAATGAGCTGAGATATATATACTGAAATATGCATACAACTTAAAACTAAGAATGTGTTATTTATTTATTTTTTATTATTATTATTATTTTTAACCAATACAGTTTGCAGTATCTTTCTGTTGTTTAATTTTTCATTTATTTGGGTGCTCTCATTACATAAAATAAAATAAATAAATAAATAAATGTAACTAAAATAGTATTCTTTTGTTTAGTATTGTTTACTAAAAATAAAAATAAATAAAGATCACAAATATTTCCTCAAAAGGCTTATAAGAATCACTAGGAACTTGAATTTTAATTTTAAACCCTTCAAATACCATCCCTTGTAACTCCTCTTTTTGAAACAATTTAATTATAAATAAATCATTAAAATGTTACTAAAATAGTATTTATTTAAAAAACATATATAGATATAAAAATGTAAAAAAAAATTAAACTTCCTCAACAGGACTAAAAGAATCACCAAACACTGTCCCTTTTTGTGGTAAATAAATTATTAAAATGTTAATAAAATAATACTGTTTTTGTTTAGTATTTATTTTATAAAAAGACTACAAGAAATGTTAAGGAATCTTGTGAATCCCATTCTAGTGTCTCCTCTGTTGTTTATTTTATTGCAGTCACAATCAGTCTAATGTCAAACTGAGACACGGGGAAACAGGATATGACATCGTCGGGGTGGTCTTCGATGAGCTTGTGAAATTACACTGATGCTCTCAGCCAGCGCCTGCTGCCTTCATTTGTCCATCTATCAGATAAGCAACCGCCTACTGCCTCCGTTCCTCAGACTGATATACGGCCGTCTGGCCGCACACCTATCGCTCTCTCCTCTGATGTCTGTTCTATGATGGTTCAACAACTTGAACCTGCTGCAGACAGATGTCAGCCCAGTCGCTGCTGTTACACAAGCAGAAAATCACTTTCAATTCACAATCATCTTCTGCGGCCAGCTGTAGATGAGACTCCTAAATCAATTACACTATAAGCCCCAACAAGTGACACGCAGTTTAGAAACCTGATACGCTCGTCTTTATTAGACAACAGCAGGCAAATCAGTCGCAGTAAGTTATGGTCTGATGTCAATTTCGTACGAATCCCTGCCATATTGGTACCACATGTACGTGTTTGAAATGAGCACGAAAAATGGCCGGACACTGTGTCTGAAAATGTTACATAATATAATTGCGGCATAACTCTCACGCATGACTAAAAGGAGGACGAGATGGCACCTAAAAACAGCAGGATGGGTGCAGGTTTTGGAGAATGTCCAGCTGGCCAACGAGGGGCTGCAGGGAAATCAAAGGACTCGGAGGAGGACGTGTGAACAGGGAGCGAGAAAAAGAGCCGAGAGAAAAGAAAAAGAGAGAAACCATCTGTGCGCGGCAATGACCTCGCGTTCCAAACACGCCAGGGTTCAGCGAGGAAATGCTGCTTCTCATTCAATGCGTTTACATGCACAATAAAAACCTGATAACCGTCAAAAAAACAACTCGTTAGAAAAGCTTAACAACTCAAGAACAACTGTAATAACCTCGCTTACGTGATACTTTGAAATCGCCAGGGCTTTCTAGGATTTTGGCGTCAAAGAAAAACATGCACACAATGAATAACAGGGTTTCTGCAAGGTTTATGAAGGTCAAGTTTAAGACTTCAAAAGACCTTTTTAAGACCAAATAAAGAAAGTTAAGGAATAAATTTAATGGAACACAATACATCAATACGGCCTCTAAATGTAACTGTCTTCTATTAGCAATGCTTCACAGTTTGAAAATACAATTTTCAACAGATCTCTGCTACTTTTTAATTCATTTTCCAGCTTAGAGCCTGAATAGCTCTGCTCCCAACCACTGGTATATGGAAATAACTTTTACTGTAACTTCTGATCACACTGCTCGATTTAAGGATATTTTTGTCAGAAAATAAGACAAAATTTGGAGAAAGAAACTTATTTTTGCTGTCATGCAACTTTCAGTTCCATCACTTTATATATTTAAGATCTTCTGCTCTGATTTAAGCCTTAAAGGGATAGTTCACCCAAAAATCATCGTTTACTCACCCCCATGTCGTTCCAAACCTGTATGAGTTTGGTTCTTCAAAATATCTTCTTTTGTGTTCAACATAACAAAGAAACTTGTACACGTTTGGAACAACTTGAGGGTGAGTAAATGATGATATTTCATGAAAATTTTTTGAGTGAACTATCCCTTTAATTTGTGGAACGGTGATTAAAGACGAGCAGAAAGCCTGGAAAAAGCAGCTAGAACATCAGTAAGAGCAAGAAAACCATTGTGTACCAATTGTTTTTGCAGATAAAACTCATTCACATGACCTTACATCGTGCCTGAAAAGCTATTATGGAAAAGCTGTTTACGAATAACATGTATAAATCATGCACAATAAAACAAAGAACATGCATTGTTTAAGTCATGATGTTTAAGAGGCAGAGTAAGTTTGTGAAAAGATTTACGAAGAAACTATTTTTTACATTTTGAATATAAAGTGCTTCAATTATGCACAATAAAACCAAGAGCATCGCAATGTAAGAGTCAGAGCAAATTTACGAAAATTCTTGAATAACATGCATGCACCATACACAATAAAACCAAGAACATGCATTTAAGTTTCAGTGTAACAAGTAGTGAAGAGAAATTTGTTTAAGAGGTGGAGCAAGTTTATGAAAAGATTGCAAAGAAACTTTTTTTAAATTTTGAATAAAATGCTTAAATCATGCACAACAAAACAAAACATGCTTTAAAGTCAAAATGTTATGGAAACAGTTAAAGATACTTAGGAGGCAGAGCAAGTTTGTGAGAAGATCACGAAGAAATTTTTGAATAAAATGTATAAATAAGAAGTTGCGATGTCACGGAAGTAGTGACAGATCATTTGTATACTGTAACGCACATCAGAGTGTAACAAATTATCAAAAAAGAAACTCGTTAGTCGTTGAGTGGATGGAAGCGGATCTGAATGTTAACTTGCAGTCGACTGCAAAAAAGGGGTGGACATCAAAATTACATTCAATTTTGATTAAAACTCGACAAAAATATTTCTCAAAATGAAACATTTGCATAGCCTAATCGCTCACAATATGATCAATAACATACATTTTGAAATGTAAATGTAAACGGGGTGAATTTTGACTTGTGTACTTTAAACGTGCAAACCAGAAACGGTAACATCAGAAGTCTGTCATAATCAATGAATCTGTCTCAACTTAAAGTGCTAAATGTGGCACACATACAGTTGATGGTTCAATTTCAGTATATCATTTCCATACGGCGCCCTTTTAAGACAAACTACAGATTCAATAGGCATAAAAGCTTTACTTCTATGACTTCAAGATGTCTTGAGTAAAAAGCACTTGTTTTTCTAAATTGCTTTAAGGGCAACTTCACAAATGTTCTCTGACACATTAAGTGCCCTACAGCATTCTGGTGTATATAATTCATGTTCAAATGCCCAAATCTGGTTTGTTCCTGAAGTGAAACCTCAGAAACTCCAGGATGTCAAGATATTCAAAGTCGTCTTAAATCAGCCTCCCGCTGCCCACTGACAGACGCAAGACGTTTGCTGACGTGCAGCATCGTAACGCAATGCAAACATGTCAGCGTGTGAGTATGAACCTCCCGCGGTGCATTTCCTCTTCCTCCTTACGAGACTGTCTCCTCTCATTCATGCAAACACTGTGCTTAACATACGTTTGAGCACCGTCCTGCCACAACTGCAGGATAGGAGCTGACCACCTCTGCTGCCCTCAGCGACGCCGGTTCACGTCACCGAGACTGACACGCCTGTGACGGGAATCGATGACTGAGGATTTCACGAGACATTTATGGAGCATCATTCACGAATAAGAAATAAACAAGGAAATATCTACTTTAACTAGGTGTAAGAGTCTTTTGGTTGAAAGCAAATTGATTTGATGCTTTTTTGCAAATTTCCTCAGAAAGATTCTTAAAAAGATTGTTCACAGAAAAAAAATAACATTTTTTTTCAATTTACTCATCCTTGTGTTGTTTCAAAGCTTTGTTTCTTCTGTGGAACATAAAAAAGACACTTTCCTTCATACAACGAAACTTAACATCTGTTCCAAATAAAAAAGAAAGCCATAAATTTATTTTTTAAACTAGACCTTTAAGCATCTTTATCTCATGAAAAAATTAAATAAAGACAAACTACACTACTGTTCAAAACTTTGGGGTTAGTAAGATTTTTATTTTATAAATATTATTCATCAAGGATGCATTAAACTGATCAAAAGGGACAGTAAAAGCATTTATAATGTCAGAAATGGTTTCAATTTCATTTAAATGCTGCTCTTCTGAACTTTCTATTCATCAAAGAATCCTGAGAAAAATATATCACAGTTTCCACAAAAATAAGAAGCAGCACAACTGTTTTCAACATTAATAATAAAAATAAGAAGAAATGTTTCTTGTGCAGCAAGTCAGCATATTAGAATGAATTCTGAAGGATCACGTGACACTGAAGACTGGAGTAATGATGCTGAAAATTCAGCTTTGATCACAGAAATAAATTACATTTTACAATATACTCACATAGAAAACAGTTATTTTAAATTGTAATAATAATTCACAATTTTTACAGTAATTTTGGCGAGCAGAAGAATATGTACTGTATTTATAACAATAAATAAACAAAATAAGCCTGTAAAATAAGTAGTAACTTACTTCATCTTGGAAGTCACCCTAAAACTGTGCTTAAACTTGAAGCACATTATTTATCAGTGCTGTTATATAAGGAAAATCAAATCGTATTCCATACACATTGTTGTAATAGACATAAATGGGTCAAGTGTTTGAGAGTTAATGCTCTTAACAAATACACTGTAATTGAGTTTCAAATGGCTCTTTCCAAGAATTTGAGTTGTTAAGAGCTCTTAAGGTCTGAATAAAGCTAATGACTAATTAAATGAGTACGAGCTCTGCAATTAAACCCACAGTCCTGCATAACCAAACCTTCAGCCCTGAAGTCTATAATGACCCTGAGAGGTTTGTTTGTTTGTTTGTTTGTATGTATTTATGTACACCAGCTGTCAGGTAATTCAATCCATAAGAGCTTATTAGAGGAGAGAGAGATGAATGCGAGGAAAAAGAATGAGTGCAAGGAAGTCTCAAAGACAAGAATGATATGAGACAGAATATGGCAGCTATAAAGGACTATATACAATTTATTATAAAAGAGTGTTATACGAATGAAAAATCTGACACCCCTGTGAAAAACATTTATTTTACATAACATAACAAATTTTAGTTTCCCAAAAATGCTCGTCACAACATTCAGCAGTTACATTACAAGGAAAACAGAAGTAATTATGAAATTATACATGTACTTAAGTCCTATTTAAGTGGGTAAAAAAGCATTCTTAAATTCAAAAATTGCATTTAATATAAATTTAAAATGTAATGCATTTTTGTTTTAAATTATAAATAACATGCAAGTGTCTGAAAACATTGCATTTAGTTCACACTTTTCAAAGTAAATTATTTCTGTAATAAAACTCTTTAAAAGTATGCCAAGAAGTACTTCTGTTTGGGTTTATTGCAGTGAGTCAGATATGAATGAAGGTTATGACATGAGAGTCAAGTGAATTGTTCATTAAAATGTTAGTGAATCTTTTTGACCGATTCATTTTAAAAACAGCTCATGTCTTTGTGGTTTTGCTGTACGTTTGCTTTTATGTGAAGCCAGCGAAGACAAGGCAATAGATGGAACATGGTTTTGGGTTTTCATTTGCAGTGTCTGCTAACTTTAACTCTTTGCA
>JAUZSZ010103242.1:0-11919 GCA_034780575.1 Labeobarbus marequensis
ACTGATGGACTGGAGTCGTGTGGATTACTTGTGGATTATTGTGATGTTTTTATCGGCTGTTCTGACGGCACCCATTCACTGCAGAGGATCCACTGGAGAGCAAGTGATTTAATGCTACATTTCTCCAAATCTGTTCCAATGAAGAAACAAACTCATCTACATCTCGAAGGCCTAAATTTAAGTAAATTTTTCACTTTTAATTTTTGGGTGAACGATTCTTCAAAAACACCTGCCTTAATTAAAAGAAAATGACAGACATGTATCAAGAATTAATGTCAAAATATAAGAAACTTTTTTGACTTTGCTAAAATTATTAGTGTTCCTAAAGAAAAATGTAAGCACTGATCACTGTCTAGAGAGAAGGACACATAAACAGGGAACTGGAAGTGTGCAAAGTTAGACAAGGTTGTCAGTGTCAGGACATGCATTTACACAAGGATGCACACACACACACGCACATTAAAAAGAAATGAACAGCTGTGGGGGCCCTAAATTTAGATGGACAGAATGTGGGTGACTGGAGCATTTTAAAATAACCAAGCAAATGACATGTGTATATAGGACAGGAGCAGAGGCGCCAAGCACACACAGGAAAGCACAATGCTACGTTAATAAGAGAAAATTCATGGTTTCACATTCATTCCTGGTTTTATGATGTTCTGTAGGAATAATTATTCACAAAAGCAGGCCTATGTGTTGGAACCGTTTAGTCAGAAGAAATGTTTTTTATCAAGCAACCACATGGTAACCATAGTTTCTACCAAAATACCACACTTACTGCAATTATTTCTAGGTCCACAGAAAAACATTATACTCATTCAAAGTCCTTCCAGAATATTTTTGATGACAGTTGTGGTGAATACCAAGTTACCACGGTTTTATATCAGGAGCAATAACTGTAACAACTATGGTATTTTTGGCAGAAATTATGGTTAGCAAAGTACAATTTTGTAACAGTAACAGGAAAAGCAATTCAAAATATCATATTTCATTCTCGTACAAGCTGGATGCATTATCAGTTTCAATCCTTTTTATATCTACTATCATTGGTGTTCATGCTCTAATGTTTTTTAAAAGAACAACAGCGATTCCTGAATCAGTGTGTATATTACAATTTATTGATTGAAACAGAATAAAGAAATTATCTGATAGCATATTGCATGACTTTAGAAAAGACAAAATGTCTTATTTGGGTTGCTGGCCAAGAAAGTTTAATAGCTGCTGATTTATTGCACTGATTTATTGTAAGATATTTTCTACTGCTCTACCTTACTCTCAGAGAATATTCCCCTCAGATGTCATAAGCGTGTGTGCGCGCGCCCGTTTTTCTGTTTCAGCCAATCTCTCACTGTTTGTGAGTTCATTCACATGTTAATAATCACTGTGCTAATTGGTTGCTTAGATACTATGAGATAACACCATCTCAGGACTTGCTGATGTGCTTGAAAATGCATGCACATTAATACACACACACAGACACACACACACACACACACACACACACACAGCCTTCATAAATAAACTCATTCCTTCCTGGATGACTGAACTGTTTTTATTTATTTCTCTTTTAATTCAGTTTTGTTGTTGAGTCTAAAGGTACATGCAGATCTTTTTTATAAATGAAAAATGAGAGGAATAAGCAATAATAGTGATCCACAAGGACCTACAAGTGCAATAATAATGCTTATTTTTGTGATATAAAGATACATTTGACAGTAAAACATGGTTTTGAATTTGAATGTGAATATAAATTTGATATTAACAAACTTAACATCTGTTTTACAGCTACACTCTTAAAACAAATTATTGGCTCTTTATTGGTAATGATAGTTCCAAGAAGATCCTTTAACATCCATGCAATCTTTCCATTGCGCAAAAGGTTCTTTATAGTGGAAAAAAGTTCTTAATTAAAAAAAAAAGGTCTTCACACTAAGAAAAAATATTTTTTTAATGAACTGTTCACTGAAAGAACATTGGAACCTTTAAGAACATCAGCAAAAATATTTTGATAGTGGGACTGATAGTTATTAGCTCTTATTTATTGAAGAAAGGCAAACGAAGCCACAAATACAGTTTGTGGATTGAAAAGCCTTTATGTCTGTGCATGGCACCGCGTTCTCCAGTTGTCCTTGTTTACAATGTTTAACATTGTTAAAGCAAAATTTGGGGTTCACATTGAGGTCTAAAACAGAGAATTCTGTGTCAGATTCAAATGGATTGTGTTGTGCATGACTCACGTGGAGCTGTTCAATTTGGTAAACAAAGACATATTACAATGGCTAGTGCCACACTGTACATAGTCCATGCAGAAATTAGATTTGTGCTGCATGCTTCTGTTGGGAAGCCCAGTTTTGTTTTATTTGGCATTTAGTGTTTCCCATACACGACTGAAAATTTCAGCACATAAAGACCTCGGCTCATACGACTGCTGAACAAAATTAGCCACCCTGACAGAAAAAATGCATTTGCATTTGGCATTTCTGAGGTCAGAGGTCAAAAACTACCACACACACACAAACAGACAGCCATACACACTGTCTGTTGCCTGAATTTAGAATAGCATTCTATTCATACTATTTCTACTGTATATCTCTCCTTCTCTCCTTATATAGTTCAGCACTGAATTATGGGAGTTATGTTAAACATTCCATGGACTCTTGGAGATTATTCCTTGACCAGGAAAACCTATTCCAAGATGAGTAAAAGCAGTGTTATATAACACTGCATTTAAATGATTGCAAAATACATCAGGATTGTGTGTGCTCTCAAGGGTGGGTGGTGAAGCTGGAGAGATATTGAGGCTGGAAAGAATTGCATTTCTTTACATAAGCTGCAAGACTCATTTACACAACATGAACAATTGTGTTGTAGAAGATGAGAGCGCTGGATTAATGTGTCTTCATCAAAAGCTAATCAGAGACAAAACTAGAAACAATCCTTTGCGGTAACACTTTTTACGACAAGCACACAAAACTGTACCCGAGTTGTGACTAAAATGGTTGTAAATGTGTCAAAAATTTAAAATGTGTGACAATAATTTAAAATATATCATCATTTTGTTAGATATCATGTGCATACTGAGCACAATAATAAACACAGCACAAGCTGTGATGTCTGATTCACAAACAAATTTACGAATCAGCTCAGATTTACTTCGATTAAAGTCAATTTTATTTTTTACAAAACTCGTTAGCGGTTTAAATCAGACTCACTCAGTCAGTGAACTGTTTAAAACAATTACTGAATTTACAACTGACTCCCTCACTGAACCACAAATCACTTTTCAGTTATTTCTGATTCTAAATGAACTGGAAACCATTACTATGGTGTATGATTTGGGTTTAATTTTTGTAGTCTACACTACCGTTTAAAAGTTTGGGGTCAGTAAGATTTTATAGTTTATTTGAAAGAAGTCTCCTCTGTTCACCAAGGCTGCATTTATTTTATGAAAAATACAGCAAAAACTGAAATATTGTGAAATAAGCTTACAAATTAAAATAACACACCCTGTTTTTTAGACTCCAGTCTTCAGTGCCACATGATCCTTCAGAAATCATTCTAATATGCTGATTTATTGCACAATAAACATTTCTTGTATCAGTGTTGAAAACAGTTGCTTAATATTTTTGTGCAGTCTGACAGTGTTTTTCCCTCGGAATTCTTTGATGAACAGAAAAAAGTACAATTTATTTGAAACATAAATCTCTGACTGTCACTTTTGATTCCTTTAATGTGTCCTTGCTGAATAAAAGCACTAATTTATAAAAAAAAAAAATACTGACCCAAAACTTTTGAAAAGTAATGTGTACATTAAAATTTCTCTTCATCACAGCACAAAGCAGAAGCTATGCATTCAAAAAACTGAAGCACTTCAAAGCAACCACTTTTAATCGATAAATTCTAAGCTTTGTCCACCAAAAAAATCACTTGTGTAACTGTAGGAGCCCAAGTCGCCCCTCATATTTTTTGTATGGAGCCCTATAACTATAAAAGTACTGCCATCTTCTTTAGGCAGAATTGTTCCTTTACGAAAAGAGACATCATTTATTTTGCTAATAGCGCTGTACAGCACACAGAACTGATGCTGAACGGCTCTAGGTCTTTGACAGTAGACTGGAGTGGATCTTAGTTACAGAAACAGTTGGACTGAATGTCATTTGGCTTAAAGTGTGTCTTAGTGGTCACACTGAATACTTGAAAGCAAACCACAGCCAATGGCATAATGGAGAGCACATATTTAGTCTGTGATTTGAGTCCCTGTGTTTTTGACTGTATTAAATGAATGTGAATTGTGTAGACAGCCTGTGTCTGCTTCCCAAATCTCTGTCACTGTGTAAGCTGTATCATTTAATCCGTACGTATGTGACCGCACAGCTGTGACAGCTGGCTTTATGAGGTCATATGACAGAGCCATCTGTACTCAAATGTCCTAGCTCTTACACTCTCACACACACACTTGACCTCATACCCTTGATTTGCCAGATAGATGCTCTAAATGCTCTCAAAGTGGAGCACAAGTTGATGTGCAATCAACGGGACGTGTTCTACATGGTCTCCATGGTGACTCTATGACAGTGTGGTGGTCAAATAGTAGGATGGAAAGAAACAGGCAGAGAAAGAAAGAAGTGCTCTGAAACCCGATAGTCCATGGGAGAGGAACTCTAGGGCTCCTGAAATATGATAGGGCAAGGCAGAGAAGGACTTTCTGTAATGCGATGTGGTTGCTGCTGTCTGTCTCTAACCACTGACAGGTGCACTGGGAGTGTTTCCTCATACAGTTTCCGTACACTGTCACGTGGCCCATCCAGCACACACCTATGAGCCCTAGGAGAGGTAGTATCAAAACAAAGACTGGACATATGATACTCTGTCTAAAAACAATCCTAATATACCGATATGAAGTGACAGACAGATATATGATTACAGGCCAATTGATTTATTTTTTTTTTTCTCCAAATTATTTATAAACTATGAAGAAGAACATGTAGACATCAAATCAAATTGACATAATACAACCAAAAAGAAAAACAAGAATTGATATCATATAGTGGAACACACTGATGACCCTCATGATTGCTTGTCAGGGTAAATAATAATAATAGACAAGTAGAGGTTGTACAATGTCATCTGATACAACAACAACAAAAAAAAAAAATGAATTACTCATCTTTGATAATAATAATAATAATAATAATAATAATAATAATAACACTTTAAACTTGAAATATATATATATATATATTTCATATATAATGATAATTCAGTTCACATTTCTTATAATATAAATGAATAATTATTTGCGATGGATGGATGGATAAAACTTTCACAAAAACAAAAAAATATAAATAATTAAAAAATAAATTCAATTTACTTTTATACCATTTTACTATCTGGTTAACTGCATTACATTAAAGTCATTCAATTTAATTTTGTTGGAAAGGGTATAAAAGTTTAGCAAAGCCATATGAAAAGATTACATTTGCTTGCATTTTAAACTTACATCATCTTTACTTTAAATTTTATTTTCTTTATCTTTGACATTTTCACTTGTGTCACTTATCATTGTTTTGCAAATTTCATGAAATTTTTTTTTGGTGAAATTTTGGGTAGTTTTGTTTTCTGCAAATGTGTGTTTCTTGTTTCATCATTGCATTATGTAACCTATATATCAATATTATATTGTCCATCACCTTGCTTTCTAAATATTGACATTGACCTGATCTAAGCTGACCACTTCAGGGAAGCTCAATCTATATGTGTCTTAAGAGAGCTTCATGTATCTTTGTACTGCAGTCTGCTGTTCATTCTTCAGTCTAACATATGCTTTGGTCTGTAATGTTCTAGCTCTTTCAATGACTCACTAAGGGAAAAGCACTTTTAGCAGGAGACAGAAGAAGCATGTCTCTCTCTGTGCCAATTTAGTTAAAACTATTTGTGAGCAGCAGGGTGCTAGGCTATTTCAGCCTGTCTATTTATACTGATCGTCCTAAAATGCATGAGCTCCTGCCTGTGTTACTGACATAGCAGAGAAACACATGGGCAGAAAGACAGACAGAATGGACAAATAGTAATGCAGAAAAAGTGTGAATGGATTATGGCATGGCAACCTGGTCCATACTTTAGGTGGGTTTTATGAAATCACTAAAAACCACATAAATTCCTAACAAATTAACAATATAATAGCAGTGTCTATATGTGGGTCGCTATGTGAAAGTTTGAAGAACAATACTATCATAATGAAATACTGATGGTCCCATTTTTTTCTGCAAAAAAGAAAAAAGAAAAAGCCAATACTAATAGCTAATGTGGGGATTTTAAAACTTAGGACCACAAGGAAGTGCTATACGATATAAAAATGTATAAAATTAAAATTAAAATAACCTAAATAAACAGAAATGGGATTGAAATGAGTAAATAATACATCAAACAGCACAGTTCTATAATGAGCAGAAAAAAACTGTGTAATATAACTTAATAGAAACAAAACTTATATTTTAGACATATTTATAAATAATGTTTTTTTCATAAACTGGTTCTTTATACAAGAAATGACATAAATGACTTTAAGATGGGGGGGGGGGGGTCCTCACATCAGAATGATCACATCTGGGGTCCATGGCATCTAAAATACTGAAAAACCCCTATCTAATGAACAAGACTCCTCAAATCTAGATCAGTTACGAGAAGATTCTCCCTATCCAATATGCAACCCATAAAATAGGTCATAATATTAATACCAAGACCTAAAACCTTTAACATCTCTGGGGATGGACTAGTCCTACATTCACATGTTACACTTTACAGTGAATCAGGTCAAATAAAACGAAGGCCAAATAAATACTGTATAGGCCACTAATGCTCGGTGAAAACACACCGTTTGACCAAGCTTGTGCGCTGCCGAGATGAGGGGCGTGGTTTGTAAAGGACAAGGGGGCGTGTGTCTTGGCTTCCACAACAACTGGAATCTCTTAGCAAAAGGGGCGTGTCCGCTCGCAGACTATTTGTGCATCGTTCTGTTTCTGTTGCACATCTTCAAAATTAATAATGTTTTGTGTGGAAAAGCGTCCACTCGATAGGCGACCTACAGTATAAAATCCAGCAGCTAATTTAAACCGCTGGCTGTCATGTGAGAGAAAAATAAATCGGTGAGCCATCAAAGCCGCGCTAGTCCGATTACAGCCCCCGAATCTCGCGCACATGATCCCCGCGCTGCTGGGCTCCATTGCCCGCTGTTGTAACCAAACACGCTACACGCGCTACGCACTCACAACAGGTGACGGTGCAATATTTATAAGCTGTTCAGAGCGTAATGCAACCTCTTTATATGGGTGTCGAAACAAAGATTAAAATGATGCAAAAAAAAAAAAAATGTTTACTTCCACCTCTTTGAGCATGTATGTACGGTTAACTCACCTCGATCCATTTTTGAGCCTCTTGAAACGCTGGTTCTGGGGTAGCGTCAGCAGATTCAGCTTGATTCAGATGGGCATTTGAAGCTGAATCGTCTCCAGGACTGGCCATTTCCAAAACAAGGGCTTAGCAAGACAGCCTAGACGAGATATCCAGCACTCCGCGAACAGACAGACCTGCGTGTTTACTTCAGATCATTCGCCGTAATAGCGGACTCGTTCAGTATGCTGAGTTTGAGCGTTCACCGCGCAACACACTGCGGTTCTCCAGCGCTCAGCAGCACTGCGGATGAACTGCACTTTCTGCCACGCGCGATGCAATGCGAGTCCGACCTCCGCTGCTAAAATTATAAACTAAAAAAACAGCAGAGGTCTCCGTTCAGCCAATGCGTAAGGGGCAGCAAGGCGACCGCATCAGCCTCCCTGTCTGTCTCTCTAAAGAACGGGAGACTGGCATGCGCGAGAACGCGGGGGAAAGGAATTTAACGAGAACAATAGAGCAGTTCCGTTACCGCTCCAGTTACGGCCAGACATCTCTCTTTTCTCTCTCTATATATTATATAATATAATACAATATAATGTTCTATTATATTATATTATATTATAATAAACATAGTCTTTCATCCTCTCTCAATTTAGTACACTATAAATTAAAACTAGATTTGCATTTTCTAAAGAAAATGCCAGAATTTGAATGTTTGCACAAATGTTAGGTAAATTCATAATTGGAAAAGTTGTAAACCCATGGATAGAGGGAGAGAGATTTCTAGAAATATGCATGTGAAATAGATAAACAGAAAAGACTGCTCCTGTGCTCAATACATTGTCAGAAATTTTATAAGAGGCTATATTTTGTCCCCTGGAATTGATTTTCAGAGTCATTTTTACCTTAATGAGGACTCTGAACAACCATATAAAATCACACCTTATATAATTCATCTGTCAAATACCTGACCCTTGAATCAATTAATTGAAATCAATAGCTACTCAATTACTGTTACCTATAAAATCAAATCATCACATATTATAGTAGCCGTAAATAATTTATGATGTATTGAAAGACAAACACGCTGCTATAATACATTTAATATATTAGCTTATCTAGATATAGGACTAGGCCTATAAATTAAATATGAGGTAACAGATTTAAACAATAAACAGAATGTAGTGCCCTTGTTCATTTCTGACCTTTGTACAGTGTGCCATTTTTGCAGGAACAGTCACATTAGTGAAGTTTCGCAGAAAAACAAGGTGCACTGTCTATTGTATGAAGCACAGCTCCCACTAAAGTCACTTTCAAAATTGCATGGATTCCTATTAAAGACTTAATTTCCCTGTGAAAATTCTCCAAACAACAGTAAATGTGACCGCACCTTAAGAAGTGGCTTTAAAAAGACCTAGAATTTAGTATGCAAATAAATATAAGAAAGAACACCATTTTCAAACCCCAAAGATTTGTTGCATTTCTAATTATGAAATTATGAGTCTGTGAATTGTTTAGACAGAATTGAAGACATTTAGATATACTTATGTTAAGGTTTTGTTCAGAATGATGAATATCATAAACAGCACATCAGCTGCAGCCTGAGTAGCCAAATAATTCAGGAATCTAATTCATATTCCTGAATTAGATTTTAGGCCAAGAAGTTCAAAGGTCATAGATTTCTTCTTTTTGTTTTTTCAACTTACATTACGATCAGTTGGTGGTGGTCATCAACTCAAAATGGGGAGAAAAGCAGAAGAAATTATAAGGCTAGACAAAAGGGTTGGAAAGTTTTAAACAGAAGAAAAGTGGGCATTGGTGGAAGAAGTGTCCACAAGCTGACAATGTCCTAAACATAAATCTGCTGGTCAGGCGAAGCAGTGAGGAAAATCCATTTTAGAGCTCATGCTGATCTATTTGTTAGTTGTATAACTAAAAATGAAATAAAAATAAAAACTTTAACATAAAAAATGAATAAAAACAAAAAAATGCAACAAAATTACTAATTACTAAAACTGTAAATTTAAAATGAAAACAGAAAATTACAGTAATTTACAATAATAATAATACAAATTATAGTATTTTAATTATTTAAAAAATAAAACTGGTATGCATCCTTTTTATAAGCTAATATAAGCTAATGTTGCCCAGAAGTTTGTTGTTTTTTTCTTTTCTTTATAATAGCAAATGTAATGTCTTTTAAATGTAAATGTAAATGTAATGTTAATGTAAATTAAGGTAATAAGCTTAGCTATAAGACTTACAATAGAACATTAAAATAAAATAAAATAAATGTTTCTTCTTTAGATAGCCTAGACCAGTGGTTTTCAATTTTGTCCTGGGGACCCACAGCTCTGCATATTTTGTATGTCTCCCTTATTCAACAACATACCTGATTTAGATAATGCTTCTCCATGAACTGAATGGAGTGTGTTAAAAACAGGCATACCAAATGTGCAATGTCATGTGTCCCCAGAACCAGTACTGAAAAATAACCAATAGGTGTCATTACACTCCAGCTTTGGCGGTCTGTCACATTCTGTTTTTTTCTCAGTCGCCATTCGCCCTCTGCAGGAAGTGGTTTTTTTTTCTCTCATGGAAATCTATCACTATTATATAGCAATATTTTTATTCATTGACTGCAACAAACAAAGAAGCTGTCGTAATAAGTAACTTAGTAACGTATAATGAATATTGTTTTGCCATCCTGGGTGCTATGTTACTTATTTTAACAAATTAATTCAATATTTTTATATGAACAAACATAGGGACAAACAACAAATGTAGTCACGGATGATATTTTAAATATAAGCAATCGTTTCGCTATCAAGGAGGCGTTTAATACCACGAGAAAGCTATACTCTATAATTTCCATTCATCTAAATGTCATTTGCTTCGTTGATGGTAGGCTATTTGGAAAGGTTTTTTTGGGCAGTTGCAAACCTGCTATTACTTACCTCAGACAATGCCACAAATCTTGCAAACATTACCTAAGTCCAGTGAAATTTCTTCCCCAGAGTCAGAGATAGTTGTTGTATCAACCTTGTCACTACGACTTTCTTTGCGGATTGTGTTGTTGTGAATGTCGTGTGCCTTTATTCCCAGAAGCAGAGGCCAATCAGTTGTTAGTCAGCATTTTTACTTTACATGGACTACACTTTCTAACTTTTGAAGACAGTCACATCCTGAAATAAAAAAATCAACAGTTAGCACAAACACTGTGCTGTATACAGAGTAAGAGTAAACTAATGCTCCTTTCTTCCTCCTTTCTTTAGCATCATGCTATGACTCCAGACCAAGGGCTTACGTGGGTGTGATATTAAAGACGAAGATGAGATAGAGGAAAGAACAAGGACAACTACATCCAGCATCCAGAAACAAGCTCTGGACACATTACAAAAACATGGTAGGCTACTATGAACAATTATATGCTTGTTTTGATGCATCAAACTTATGCAGCTGTTTTTATCTGCTGCCTGTTATTGTTCTATAGATCTGTATCTAACTGGACTTAAAACAGGACTCAAACTAGTCTGAATAACTTTGAAAAATTGCTTTAGGTTTCAAGTAGCAGTTTTAAAGACACGGCCACAGATACTTTGGTGTAAATTAAATGCTGTATTAGAGACGTCTTTAATAAAAATCAACAAACAACGTTTTTACATTACTTGCTTTAGCATAAACAAATTTATACAGCATTAAAACGTCTCTATAAAGCAGCTCTTTAACTCTTTTTGTCAAGTCAAACTTGGTGGTACCAGTGGCAACCAGTGATAAATTATTAATCTGCTGATGAGTGTGACATTTTAAAATGTTATGGATGCATTTCTGCATGCATACAGTACATCTCTATGACAAGTTAAAGGGATAATTCACCCCAAAATGTAATTTGCATAAAATGTATGACTTTACTACTACTTCTACTGTTAAATGTAGCAGAGATGTTAACCAGAATGTCTGAGCTGCTCTTTCACACAGTGAAATTGGACCATAATCAAAGACTTTAAGTTGATATTCTCTGAAAACC
Organism: Labeobarbus marequensis; assembly: GCA_034780575.1. Classification (NCBI taxonomy): domain Eukaryota; kingdom Metazoa; phylum Chordata; class Actinopteri; order Cypriniformes; family Cyprinidae; genus Labeobarbus; species Labeobarbus marequensis. Next base: position 11,420 of record JAUZSZ010103242.1, read on the forward strand.
TTGCCTCTTAAATCCTGCATTAACTTTCAGTTTGGACATTCAGCTATAAATGTTTGTGTCCCATAGTATAATGTCATACAGATTTTGAAAAACATGAGGGTGAGAGTACACTATAAAAACGTTTTTCATCATTGTACATAAAGATCACTTGAGCATAATTTACAAGAAAATAAAATTTCTTTTCAGAATTCCATGCTGTTTTTATAATAATAAAAAAAAGGTAAGCAAAATTTCAATGCCATTTTCCCCTAGTGTAAATAGCATTTTTACATTTTTGAAGGGGTTGAAATACTCCTTTAACCAAGCAGTAAAACTTGAAACATGAGAATGAAAACAACAGAGATAAAGAGATGGGATAAGAGAGAATGCAAAAAAGAAAAGAACAGAAAAGGTCAAGGAAGAGAACATTATACATTTATTACTGAACCACCCTTTGAAATCCAAAAGACTGGGAATAGGGGTCAGAGACAAAGAAAAAAAAAATCATTTGCACTACTTAG
>JAUZSZ010103375.1:0-11917 GCA_034780575.1 Labeobarbus marequensis
GAAAATAATCATCTTTTGGCAGACCAAGGCAGAATATCTGTGGATCCACCTACATCTTCTCCCATAACATCATTTGCACAATCAACTGCATACACTGAAGAGCAGCAAGGAGCTCCACAATGTGCACTCAAACACCATCACCAGACATTAACCTGAGGCCTCCAGAAGTTAATTGGGAGAGTTTTCTCCCACAGAAGCAAATTCTCTGCTGTTCTCACCACTCAGCTTGCTCTTGACAGTAAGAGTGTGACTTTGTTGAAGCCCAGAACTGTCGGAAACAGCTCCAGCTCCAAACACTTGATGAAATTCACAGTGAGGAGTGTTCAAGACGGACTGTAGACTATCTGACACACTATGAGCTTCACAAGAAAAGGTGACCCAGTCTGAACCACCTCCTTTTTGCACCCTACCTCAGTAACTTGAGACAGTCCATGCCAACGAGATCCTGAGTCACCTTGATGAGCTAAAGTGTGTCAAAACGTCAACATATGGTAGGATCCTGAATAAACGTATTCAGTAATTCACTGAACGAGCCGTATAACATCAAAATGCTTGTTAACGTCAAATGTTGTTCAGTGTTTATACTTAACTGTAATCTGTATAAATAAATAACTAAAAAGCTTGCTGATGATATTGCACACACCGCTACAATGATGACCAATGTTAGCAATGAGTTTGGCCAAGTTATAAAGTGTGTCACTGGTGAGGGAACTGGCCTAGATGGCTTGTGTCAGGGCATTGTGAGGCGATACAAGGATGCTAGGGAGCCAGAGCCAGCTGTGATTTACGTTGCTGCAGTGAGCCAGGTTTGTAAGTCTGTACCTAATAGAAATGTGTTTATTTATGACTTTTATGCATTTGTAAACCATTTCAGGCATGTTTCTGAATTAGAATTAATTTCAAGTCCATGCTTTTAAAGATAACCCCAGGTATTAAGACTTGTATGGTTTAATATAATGTAAATCAGTGTCTTACTGAAATATCCAGTAGAAAACCCACAAAAAATTAACATTATTTAAAACATCCACACTGTTTTTGGACAATAGGGGGTACCATTATTTAGATGACGTAAAATGGTAGCTCTCAGTGAGCTACAGCGCTATACCTGTTGCTATTTTTGCCACAACACATCTCGGAATACACAACTTAGAAAATAAAATACTGATACAATGACCAGAGCTACTGAAAGTGCTTACAAACAGCAGAGACAAAACGCTAGATGCCATCCTGGCAGGATGTAAACATGCTGACACTTGTCGTTAATAATAATAATAATAATGCATTTTATTTGTAATGCACTTTTCTTAAACCCAAAGCGCTACAGTAAAACAACAAAAACAACAACAATACTAAAATACTAGAATTAATTAAAAACAATAGTTTTTCCAATAGTTTTACATTTGCATAGACGCTGAGAAAGTAAAACAGAACTGGCAGAGTGGAGAGAGCGAAAAGTATATGAACTTAAAAGAGATCAAAGATACTCTTTTGCAGTCCCACATAGTGCTTTATATGTTAAAATTAGAATTGAAAAAAAATATAATAAGGAACAAAACAATACACCACACACTGATTCATTTAATTTTATTTTCTATTTTCTTTAAATTCATGAAGGGATTTTTTTTTTTTTTTTTTTTTGATGGTGAAACGAATGTTTTCATTTGATTTTCTTGAATTTGAGTCTTTATATTCAATTGCATTATGTGTGTGAAAAAAGTGGTTCTGGCCCTTTAAGCGTGCTCTCCCAGAACGTGCTCCCCTGCAGAGGCAGAGTTCCATTTTGTGAAAGGGACAAAGCAGAGCTGACCAAGATTATTGTGACTAAAGTTCGCCATTTGTCACAAAATATTCATAAAGTCATTGATTGACATTGATTTGGTGAGTGTTTAATGCTTTTGGTATGTTTTTGTGTATTGAATGCTTATCTTATAACGAACAGTAAACACGTTTCTACTAGTGATGGGCAAATGAAGCCTCGTGAAGCACTGAGCTTTCCTAGGTCTGTTTCGGGAAAAGATTCAAAGCTTCGAGTCAAAAACAGCGCCAATTGACGGTTCATAAAAAATATAGCAGCCTAAAGCCTGTGAAAGACGCTCTATAGGAGGAAGCATCTACCACACATTCCATAGATCGATTCGTTACATGCACAAATAAAAGCCTAACAGTGTGTTTGCGCTTGTTTGTTGAGTTTCTGTCTCTGATAAATTAATTTATCCATTAAACTGCAATTTAATACCAGTATGAATATCAATATGATGTAATAGAATAATCTACACTTATGAATTGTATATGACACATTTAATTTGTTCTGAAATAATTTGAATTCTTCATATTACTTGTATGACTGGATAAATTATCTAAAGTTACATTTGAGTTTCAGTTAATTGCTTTAATGAGACGGTAAATTAAGCAGATAGGCTAGCTGTTTCTTAATTGTCAGCCTACTTCTCACTGAGATATGCAAACTAAATATGAAGATATTCCTGTAATTGTTTGGCCTAAAATACAGGGCAGGTTTTTTGTTGTGGTGGAACTGAAAGATCTGGAGATACTCTATTGACTGAATAAGCTTCCCATCATGAAACTTCGGTTTGCTTAACTTTTTTTTTTCTTTCTCTCTCTTGGTTGAAAGTACTGGGAAATGCATCTTCCCTGGACTGTGTAATGGACCTATTTTATTTTTTTTCATTTTTTGCTCTACTGCCCATCCACATGGCTTGGATTTATTGTTGAACTGTTTTTCCCTTTTCTTTGTTGACCTATGGAAAAGGAAACAGACTGATTTGAAGTTATAGAGACTAAAGAAAGGAACCATTTGATTTGACAAAATTTGATTTTGGAAGAAACTGATAATTCTTTGAATTTTGGGTCTTTACTGACTCTGGGAAACTTGATTCACATTGTGATTTTTGTGAGTTACAACTTTCATGGATGAATAAGAATTTCCAAATTGATCTCACATGCCTAAAGATATATAATTGTGTTTACAAGGTGCACCTGTAGGGTTTTGTATTTGTTGTAGAAGTCTGACATTTGTACTCTGTGATACCAGTATACTGTTTATCCCTTTTTCTTGTTATACCATTGTATATATTTCTCTCACTCTCTCTCTCCTTTAACATTGGTTATTTCATATAGAAAATAACCAGCTGGTATAAAGAAAAAAAAACATTTAATGTTTTCTTTTATTTACATTATTTACAGACTCCATAGTCTAACCTAACTGGTCCAAATAACTTCCATAATTGCACTAAAACAACAACAACAACTACTACTCTTTGTTCTTATAGATGCAAGTAGGTGTTACATGTGCATCAAAAGTTAGCTGAGGATCAAAAATGACACCAAGATTCTGCACCTGTGAAGAAAGATGTCCTATGCTAGAATCAACAGCCAAACTGATGCCATCGGCCTCACAAGTGGCCGCCACTGTGCCAATTAACACAATTTCAGTTTTAGAACCATTCAGTTTCAGTAAGATACTCTGCATCCAGATTCTGATCTCTTCTAGACACTCGCTCAGTGTAGATAATGTGCAGTGAACATCAGAGCTAGAAATCTGGGTATCATCTGCATAGCAGTGGTACCCATACTTTCTGATGATCTGCACAAATGGTAGCATATATATGCTAAACAAAATTGGGCCCAAAAATGAACCCTGAGGAACTCCCTGTCGAACAGGCACAGTATCAGATCTATAATTTCCCATGCTAACAAACTAGGCACGATTGGTTAAATAAGATTGAAACCAAGCAAGAACCGTTCCAGAGAGACACAGCCAACTATTAGACAGCCTATTAAGCAAAATAGAGTGGCATACAGTGTCAAAAGCAGCACTAAGGTCTAACAAGACCAATATACTGCTTGTCCCTGAATCAGCTGCAATAAGAAGATCATTTACAACCCTCACTAAACAGTTTCAGTACTATGCCCTTTCCTAAAACCCAATTGAAAAGCTTCAAGAAGACTGTATAGAACTAGGTAATTGATTAACTTGAGTATATGTATGCTCTCAAAGTATATGCTCTCAAACTTGAAGTGTGAAGTAATTGAGAAACTTATTACACTGATCAGCAGAACAATGTCCTTGGCTAGTGTAAGAAGTTTATCAACAGCCCTAAATGGAGACTTGGGATTAGTTGCAGCATCACCAATTATATTTGAGTAATAATACTTATGTGTTTCTTTCTTAATTTCATGACACTGCAGCCATTGAAGGAGTTTTTGTTTTTTTTTTGCATGGATTTCACTCGATATCCAGAGGCGTTTAGACTTGTTATGGGGAAAAATCGATAGTACGACAATTGGTTTAATATCCACCACCACCACCATTAAATTCTTTCGGTAGCTGTGGTCATTGTATCAGTATTTTATTTCCTAAATTGTGTATTCCGAGATTTGTTGCGGTAAAAATAGAAACAGATATAGCGTCAGTAGCTCAAGTGCAACCATTTTACATAATCTAAATAATGTTAGCAACACTATTCACTACTTGCACTGTACTGCTTTAGGCTGATATATTCTTTTTTATTACAAAATGCTGAATGACTCTTAAAGGCAAATGAGAGTATAGCTGTGGAGTACTTGCTAGCACAGTCTGACAGAGGAGACCTGCTTTCTCCACTGAAGCGAGGTGAAATCACTTTCCCAGAGATGCAGGTTTAAGTCCAGGAGGATGTCACAATATGTGATGCAGCAGACATCAGTTTAGACACACACAACCCCCTTGGCAGTTCCAGCAGTTGTTGAGACAGTCAAGATGTTGTGACAATTGCTTAAGTTTTAAAGACTAATTTTCCTACTGTCAAGTGAAGATTAACAGATACAGAAACTCCCATCACCTTTCACCCATAAAAAGGATCCCATAGATCTGTAAAATAAGTGACAAAAATTGCATATTTTTTCTGTTGTCACAGATTTGTGTTCAAGATGAAAATAAAAGGGGGCAAACCTGAGGCAATGATTCTTGATTACAAGAATCAAGACAAACTTGTTCTTATTTTGCCCTGCACAATTTGCCACAGTGAACGTTAAACCATACGAATTGAATAAATGATGCAAGTAATTGATCACAGCTAAGGACCCTTTTGTTAGATTGGAGACTTCATCAATGAGGTAGTTAACAGGTAGTGGGATGCCCTCACAACAGATCCCAAACAATAGGGTGGCCATATGTGCCATTTATATGGGACACGTCCTGGCCAGGATTTTTATATTGCCTAAAACATCCAAAGTAGTTTGGCCAATAACATGCAGGTATTGTACATAATCGACCAATCGTGGTGCATGAGAAGGTGAGAACGATCAAAGTGATGCAAATACACGCATGCGTTTGTTCGTTCGCTCAACTTGAAGCTTCGCTTGAAGCTGATCATTGTATGACACCAAAGTACAGCGAGCGTGATTTGAAAGCATAAGGAGCCATCTGCTCTGCTCTCTATAACTCTATAGAGAGTTATAGTATGGTCACCCTAGCCAGAAGGCTGATTGCATGGCAGTTTGAAGCTTGTTACCACCCTGTCTGAACTGTTAGGAAAGACCATTGACTGTTAGGATTGTTAGGACTTGAGTTAGGAAATATTCAGAATGTGTTAGGACTTGTAACAAATGGTTAGGAATAGTTTGGCTGGCAGGTACGGACACTTTTTGTGCTGTGCACGCATAGGTTCGAATCCCATCCTTGTCGGTCAGTGTGTATAGTAGTGGTGATGATCTGAATCAGGCATTTTAAGTAAAGGTGACGCAGTTGCCTCAGCCACCTCGTTCGCCTGTGTGTTTAGCTTATTTAAAATGCCTGATTCAGATCATCAGCTAGTTAGTAGAGCTCTAAACGAACTGAATTGAGTGTGTCAGATAAGGAAAATGCACAAAAGGTGCTGAGCAGTGGGGTCCCCAGGTCCTGTGTTAAAAAGCACCGCTATACTCATCAATCAACGAGGATGGGATTCAAACCCACACGTGCAGAGCACAATGGACTAGTAGTCCATTGCCATTCCCTTAACCACTCGGCCACCTTAGCAAGAACATTACAAAAAGTTTTATAAAACTCTCTTGTCAACCCGTTGCTTCCAAGAGACTTATTTTCTTTAAGACTGTTTATGCAATCTATATCCTCTAGAATATTTAATTCTTTATCACATGAATTTCTGAAATCTGTAGTAATCTTTTTACAATTGTCAGATAAGTTGCTAAGAAATAAATCTGTATTATTTGGTTGATTACGAGAGCTATACAATTTACTATAGAATTGAGAAACAAAGCTGGATACATCCTTAGGGTTCTCATTAGTAGCATCATTTATTACTAATTTATTTACAGAGGTTATTTCTCGATTTCTTTTTTCTAAATTGAAAAAATATTTGGTATTTTTTTTCTCCTGCTTCCATCCATTTTCGTCTTGACGTAACAAATGCACCTCTATCTTTCTCTTCACAAATATTGTCTAAATCATTCTGCAATGTTATAATAAATCATCGCTAGACATATTTTGGTTATTTCTGCATGTAATAACTTCATTAATGATCTTATTCTCATTTTCTTTCTTGTAATAGATTTTCCATAGAATATTGCCAATTTTCTTATTTCAAATTTTGTTCGTTCCCAGTATTTTCCATAAATCTGGGTTGTAGATGCCTGTTGCCAGTATTAAATAATTAAGGGCTTGATTTGAACACAAAAATCATTTTGTTTCAACAAACTACTGTTTACTGTCCAATATCCTCTCTTAATCCTATTTGACTGACTACCTAGAAAGTTAACTTTAATTGGTATGCCATTGTGATCAGTTAAAACAGATGGTTCAATAGTCACAAATTCTACTTTATCTTTCATATGCTCTGAAATAAGCCAAAAATCAATACGTGATTGCAGAGATTTGTCCTTATTACCCCAAGTATACGTGAGAGAAGTTGGATTCTTATATCTCCAAATGTCAAATATATTTAACCTTAAACATACATTGCTTAATTCATTTATACTACTGTCAACTTTAGGGGGGCATCTATTCCGTTTTCCATCAAAAACAGTGTTGAAATCACCACCCCAAATTACTTCAGCACAAGGGAATTTTGAGTGTAAACAATTACTATGTTCCCCAGTTTCTTGAAAAATTTATCCATCCATTTTTTTTTTTACTGTTGGTTGCATAAATGTTTATGATGATACATTTAACCTGATTTATTTCAACAAGCAGAATGATCCAACGACCCTGTATTGTGACTTATTACCTGCCCTGAAAACTTATCCTTTAAAATAGCGACACCTGCTGTTCTATTGGAAACACCAAAAGAAAACCACATGTCAGAACCCCACTGACTTTTTCAACAAACAAACAAAAAAAAAACCTTCATCTTTGCAGGCATTAACAGAAAATACTGTTATTGACATAAATTACTTCCATCTTTTCGAATATCAGTCACAACTAGTCCTGAGATCCTGTTTGCTTCAATTTGAGTAATAAAATAAAATGACAAAATCTTGTAGGCTTAATATCACATTACACTTGAATAGCCTATTAATAATTAAGAGGATATAAAAAATAATCTAATTTTTCACTTTTTCAAAGAATTATAACCTAGTAAAACAATCAGAATTTCCGTGTTACAGTAGTTTAAGATTTAAAACCCATATTAAAGGGAGCAATGATTTAAATATTAATTTCTTTACCATCAATTATTGCCTTGATTCCAACAAAGAAGGCCCTTTTGCCCTCTTTCCGTGCTCAGTCGATTGATGGTCAAAGGAGATTCCGCGTAGCCCTGTCTTTGACCGTGAGGACTTCTTTTAAGTACATCTTGTTCTTCTTGAGAAAGTAATTTCCTTTTGCTCCTTTCCATGTGAGGTCCCGCGCTGTCCTGCCTTGGTTTCTTTCCCTTTCGCTGTCTGCGTTGGGTCTTCCAGCTCAATAGATTGTGGTGTGGTGCTGAATGATCACAAAGAGGCGTCCATAAACAATGAGACTTTTTTAATACCCAAAAGCCAGCTTTTTTCACTCACACGAAAGAGCCCATAATAAGATAAAAACAGCCTTTATATAATAACATAGTCCTCTCTTGTGGACACTTTATGAACTGCACCCAACCTAAAGCATTACAATAAAGACACCACAATTTCCTCCCCCCATGTGGGTTCAAATAATCTTGTTAAACATTCTACAACACACAAATGGAAAGGAACTCACTCTTTGTAAATGCAAGGAAGTAAGAGGAAGTTATTCTCCTAATAACAACTTAGAGCAAAATACTTTTTCAGAGTGAAAAAAATGCAACTTTTCTCAGAATTATTCTGATAACTTGGTTGTAGCTATGTTTCGGCTATCTAACACAGTCCTGGAGACGAATAGGGGAACGTCTCTCCCTTGAGGAACGTCGCACCTGCGGAGTGGTTGGTGTCTTTAGTTTGTCAGGCAACTGAAGCTCTTCCCCAGCTTCCCTTTCTTCCATGATCGGGCTTGAAACAACTTCGGGTGTGGTCTCTATTTCTGTAGAACAGGGAATTTCTGGTAGCAGGGACCCTTTCTCCGATGGTACTGATAACTGCGTGAAGTCCTGAAACTCGTTCGTATGTCGGATTCGGATTTGATCAACATGTCGCTTCAGGATTTGTCCACTCCCAACAGCAACCGTTTAGGAAACTAAACATTCACAATGACAGCAGGTATCCACTTGGGACTGTAACTGTAATTATGCACTAACACGTCATCTCCAGTCGTGAACACCTTTGTCATGATTCTCTTGTTGTTTTTGCAGCACTTTGGCATTAATGTCTGGCAAGAGAAGACCAAAAGTAGATCTCAGCTTCCTAGCCATGAGCATCTCGGCAGGTGACACCCCTGTCGGCGAATGTGGGGTGATCCGATTGCTGAATAGAATCGTGACCACCTGGTTTCCAAGGTATCCCCTTTCACCTTCTTCATGCTTTCTTTAAACGTTTGGACAGCCCTTTCTGCTAATCCATTAGAAGAAGGATGGAATGGTGTAGATTTTATGTGACGAATTCCACTGGTTCTCATGAACTTTTCAAATTCTGTGCTCGTGAAGCAAGAGCCACTGTCAGAAACTAAAATCTGAGGTAATCCGAAAACACTGAAACTTTGGCGAAGTTTCTCAATGGTAGCTTGCGATGTTGACGAGGTCATGGGGTAAATGTCCATCCATTTATAATGTGCATCTACAATTACCAAAAACATCTTTCCCAAGAAAGGGCCCGCATAATCCACATGAATACGGGACCATGGGGTCTCAGGCCGTTCGCAGGGGTGCAGTGGCGCTACTCCCTCTCAACCTCCTTATCCATCCCAGGCCACCAAAAATAGGATCGAGCCAATCCTTACATTTTGGCCATTCCTGTATGTGATTGGTGTAACAGCTTTAAAAGCATGGCCCGGCCCTGACTGGGCACCACTACTCTGGGGAGAGCAGACATCCCCAGAGCAGACATCCATCAATTCCAGTTTCCTTTTGTGGTAAGGGCTGAATTGTGTATCCACTTGAGTTGGCCAACCCTTCATTACATAATTACAAACTTGTGACAGTACCACATCCTTGTTTGTCCAATTTTTTATTTGAGTGGCACTAACTGGTTCGAATTCCAGCATGTCCAGCATCAAAACTTGAGCTGGATTACTTTGATCTTGTTCAACTTCTGGAAGAGGAAGTCTGCTTAGGGCGTCTGCATTTGCATTGCTGTCTTTGGACTTATACACCATTGTGTATTCATATGCATGGGTTTCTTTTCTCCAAAAAGGAATATCAGGGGCTTATGGTCTGTGCAAACAGTAATTTTTGCAATCATATAAAAACTTGTGGAATTTTTGAACTTCGAAGATGATGGCTAAAGCTTCTTTATCTAACTGGGAATACCGTTGTTGGTGTCAGGGTATGGGATGTGAACCCTTGTTATTCACTGACATTGGTCAGACATGGAGCCTCTGTCATTGCTTGCACCTTATCTTTTAGTGGGTGTAAACCCTTGGCATCCACCAGATGCCCAGGAGTAGAACGGTCAAATATAATAGAAATGGTCTAATAGAACCATCTGGCTTGAGGATGGGTACAACTGGTGCTGCCCACTCTGAGTACTTCACAGGGGTGATTATGTTTTTATTCACCAGTCTGCTAATTTCTGCCTCAACTTTAGACCGCATAGCGAAAGATACAGATCTGGGATGGAAGAAATTTGGCACAGACCCTGGTTTGACATGTATAGTCCCTATCATCCCCTTGAGAGTTTCTAATTCCTCTTCCTCGTGATGTTGCAGTATTACCTACAGTGTCGTTTTAAGGGCCTCCTCAGTTTCCTTTATTCTAATATTCCGGACTTCTCCCCAACACAGCTTTATCTGTTCCAACCAGCCTCGGCGTAGCAAACTAGGTCCTTCTCCCTCGACTACAATGAGAGGAAGCCTTTTTCTCTGCTGCTGGTATGTGACATCCATGTAAGCTGCTCCTATCACCTTAATAGGTTCACCTGTACAGGTTTCTAATTTAATTTGTACAGGTTCCAATTTAGGGCTCAGTGATGCTTTCCAGGTGGATTTGAAGCAGGCTTCATTCATAACCGTCAGGCCACAACCTGTGTCCAGTTCAAAATTCACATCTTGTTCATCAACATTTAGTTCGACTGTATACGGTTTCACCTTTTGTATTTCTGAACAGTGCAGACTGCCAAACTTGTATGTGAGGCAACCCAATGCAAAAGAATCCGGAAAGACATTTCCAGGATCATTTACGTCCACTTTATTTGACTTGTGTCGAGCAGCTGTTTTGGCAGTATCTCCATTAGGATGAGACTTGCGATCCCTGGGTTTAGCATTAAGACAAGCTCGAGCAATATGTCCAATTTTTCCACAAATATAACACTTCTCATTTTTGTATCTACAGACAGCAGACTTATGATTTTTGCCTTTACATCTATAACACTGCCCACTATTCTGAGGGTAGTCTTTTTTACTGTGTGTTGGCATGGAGGAGTTTTTTACTTTGTGACACACGACAGAGGGGGGCTTTTGCAGATCTTGAATGTTTTTATTTGCTGCTTCAACCGAGAGAGCAATTTTCAAGGCAGTGTCAAAATTTAGATCTGCTTCCACCAGCAGACGTCTTTGAATTCTGTCATCATTGATGCCGCACACAATCCAATCTCTTAACATATGCTCAAGTGTGGCTCCATAATTACAACTTTCTGCCAATCTTCGCAGTTCTGCAACATACTCGGTCACCAGCTCTTCTGGCTTACGAGAGCATGAATCAAATTTGTACCTTTGCACAATTTCGCTAGGTTGGGGATGAAAGTGATTCTTCAATACCAAAACGACTTGCTGATAAGTCTTGTCTTTCGGTTTTTCGGGACTTATGAGATTACGCAACAAGCTGTAGGTTTGCGCCCCACTATGTTAATCAGAATTGCTCTCTGTCTGTCACCATCATCTATTCCATTTGCCTCGAAAAACTGCTAGAGAATCTCACAATACTCCTCCCACGATTGACTCTTTGCATCAAAAGCTGCCAAAGTGGAAAAAAAAAAAATGTTTTTTTACTTTTAACTTCAGTGTAAATTCTACTTTAATATTATAGCTAAGTTAGCTTTGTTATGGTGAAATTAAGTTGTAAAAAGCCAAAAATTAATATATTAACCTACATTAAGTAATATTTTGTCTTATGACTAAAGAAGATATATCAGTAAATATTTATTTATAATAAATAAAGACCATATGGCATGCTCTGTATGAATTGTAGTTTACAAGAATGTTTATGTCTTTAGGAAAATAAATATTTTGATTAATATTAAATCAAAATTTAAGGTGTGAACCAAATTAAACATAATGTGAGAAAAACAACTTTTTTTAAGTTAGTCCAAAGTATCATTTGTTTCAGTGTCATTGTTATTTGTTTAAAATGCATCACTTATCAAATGGCGC
>JAUZSZ010103439.1:0-11916 GCA_034780575.1 Labeobarbus marequensis
ATTTTCTTTTTGAACCTTGTCTTATACACAGAGGCATTGTCATGTTAGAATAGAAAAGGGTCCTGTCCAAACTGTTGTTATAATATTAGAAGCACACAATTTCCTAGAATATCATTATTTGCATAAACATTAAAATTTATACTCATGGAAATTACTAAAGTAGTCAAACCTCTTCATTAGAAGGGGGCGACCCAATACTTTTGGCAATATAGTGTATTTTGTCTTTCATTAGTATGTTTTATTTTGTTTTTATTTTAAAATTATTTATTTGAATTTTCTATTTTATAATTTAAATAATTATTTAACTTATCAACATTTCATAAACAACCCACAGTTTGAGAGACCCTGACTAAGATAAACTGTTGTTAAATGTAAAATTTGATTCAATTAAATTGAACAACAACATAAACAATTAAGATTGCAAATTCTTACTCGGTCAATTGCTTTTCCCACTTTCGACACGCTGCCATGGATGTCTTTGTGCCTTGAGGCAAGCATCTGCACGGTTTCTTTGATTTCCTTGCAGCACTGGGCCATTGTTTGATGGAGCACTGACAAATCTGCATCTTGAACACCTAGAGTTGAAACAGAGCATGATGAAATATAACAACTCAGTGAACTTTGATCTAAACAGACATATGCTACTGTGACTCATCTCTGTAACAGAGTTATGCTTATATAACCATCTATAACTCTCTAACGTGTAGGCTAGAGGTTATACAGCTAAATGCAGTTTTTCCTGTGTTTTTGTATGTTTGTTTGCACTGCAGGCTATTATTTATGCAGGCATCTAAAGTACACCTATTGTTCATGACTTAATGTCACTGAATTGGCTTTTTTCAAAGCTGTAAAAGCACTTGGTTGACTTCCTCCTCCTCCTCCTCCTCCTCTTTAGACTTGTTTTCATGAACAAGCACTGACATATGAATCACTCTCTCACACAAGCTGACAACTGATAACATGCAATATTTTTTTTAAATGTAACTTTCTCATCTCAAAATTCGGACTTTTGTTCTTACAATTGCGAGTTTATAGCTCAGATTTCTGACTTCTCTCACAATTATAATTATACAGATATAAATTCAAAATTCTGAGAAGAAAAGTCTGAAATGTGAGATATAAACTTAGAATTGAGAGCTAAAGTGAGATAAAGTCGCAATTAGCTTTATTTGTATTCTATGGCAGAAACAAAATTTCATATTGTCCAGTTTCTTTATACTTATTTCCTATATATTCTGCCATGTGTGCCATTCAGATTAAATCTCCAAGCCTTCATTTCATCAGTTACCCATGGCTGATTTATTGCCTAAAGTATAGAAACCAAACTACTAGATGACCGTATTGTACAAGAGCCCAAAATTTGCTATTCAAGTGGATTCTAAGCTCACCAAAGGCAACCAATCGACTTCTTAGCTCACAGACATTCCTCAGGAGTTCATCCAGCCTTTCCTCTGACTGATGTCCATACGTGACAAACCTGTGTAGCACCTTCTCGAGCTCTCGTTCCACACACGCACACTGCTCCATCAGCACAGCGTTACAGCTTTCACACACACACACACACACACACAATGTCCTGCAAAACAGGAAAACATAAAAATCAACCTCATATACAGATTACAATCCTACTACTTTATAAACCCTGCATAGATCTTGTTTTCTTTAGTTGGTCAATTCCAGATATTTGTAGAAAAAAATAATAATTATAACATAAATTTGTCAAGGTGCTTGAATACTGTTTGGTATGGTGTGGTCAATCATGACACACAGTGAATTGCAGCAGAATAGAAGTTTAATTGTGTTTTTATAAATGGCTAGATTTTTACCAAGCACTTCAGAAGAGCTCATTTGTCAAATTAATTTGTTCGTGTCATATGTTTGAATCATATGAATCATCTGAATTGTCCTCACAGCTAACAACTTTTTTGTGACTGACTACTGATTAAATCAAGCCAACGGGTCAGTAAATGATTTCCAGGGATAAGAAGATCAGATCAAAAATCTGAGCCAAAAGTCTGACTCAAACACTGGGTCAAAAAAATCTTAAGGTTCCTAAGTTTTAGTCGTACAACACCTATCAATATGTCATTTTAACGTAAGCAGGTACTCATAGGACATAATTCCAGGGATTTAGGCTTACAGGCCTGTTGTCAAAAATAAACAGCCTAAAAAGACTGAAATGCTTTGTACACAACTAACCTTAACTGGAATAAAATGTCACTCTAAAATGCAATACTGTATTAACGTATAACTAATCAGTCATAAAGGATCCTGAATGAATATAAACATGAATAAACGTCCTTGAATTTTTCAGTTTAAAACAAATAAAGCCTCTGCCAGTGTCAGGGCTATGCAGCCCAAAAAATAATGAGATAAAATAGCCAACAGCTATTATTCTCAATTTGTTTCAACTGTTTAAATAATACACTATGTCTAACTAAAGAAAACTGTAATAATAACTAAAATTGTGCGTTGAAATGAGTAACTGTGTGATCAAAACAATCAGTTAGCTTGTTAGCATAGCCGGGAATACATTTAGCCATAAGAGCGAGTCTAAAACTCGCAAATTCAACATGTACTTTGACACTAACGAAGTTATTAAAGCATGTCAGCCTAGTACTAGCCTCGAACGAATTTTAGAAAGCTATATCAAACGCGTAAATTTAATAATACATGATGTTCTTGCCTGTTTTGACACCACTTCACCAGCAGACGTCCCTGAAGCGATGCAGTGAATCAGTTCTTCTGGAGCGATGTGCGTGTTTGACGCTCTGCTGCCACCTGCGGCCTGGAGGTGTGAATGGTTTTACCTCAATGATGAGAGCAACAAAGCACAAACACTTGATACGCAAGTACTGATGACACATGGGCCAGATTTAATTGTCTTAGCTGGTTTAAAGTGTCTATAAATCCAGCAAACCAGAAGAGTTCTAGTTCAAAACAAACTGTAATGAACAAATATCTGAGGAAATATGCATGTACTCAAGGACTTCAGATATGTAAACGTTTTTTTTACAGCACTTTGTTAATGAATGCTACAGCATACTGTAGTATTAAATATAGTGAACTGATAAACTGTAATTAAAACTATAGTATACTTTTGTTTTTACTACAGCAAACTGTAGTGTATTGTAGTATAATATTCTATAGTTGTAGAAAACTTAGTACAGTATTGGGTAAAGTAATTTGTTTATATTACTATAGTTGTTACAGTCATGGCCAAAAATATGGGCACCCTTGGTAAATATGATCAAAGGCGGCTGTGAAAATTAAGTAACTACCACTAACTATGGTGATGCAGATCTTCTTCCGAGATGGTATTCCTTGGGGCATCCGCGTTGTTGGAACCCTTCCGCATCGTCAGCAGGGATCTCAGGGTCTCAGGTGTTTCGCCCCTTAACCTGAACACCTCGCCTGAGTGGGGCAGCGAAGACTGACTAGCCTTCACCTGCAGAAGGGTTCCAACTGTGGGCTCTCTTCAGCCACAACCATCTTGAGCTGGACTCGGCTGCTGCAGCTATATCCCTGGTGGCTTTCTTCAGCTGTTTAGGCTTCAGGCCCACCTTCTGGAGGAAGTAGCGCAACGATTTTGCTGGGAACCCGCGGCAGCCGACTTCAATAGGGTAGCTGGTTGCATGCCACCCCTTTACAACAGCTTCGTCAACCAGGTCCTGGTACTTGGCTTTTTTCCGTTGGTGGGACATGGCTAGCCTCTCTTCCCAGGGCACCGTGAGCTCAGCAACTATTTTGTTTTTGTGCTCCTGGATAGCAGGACCATATCTGGTCGGAGGGAGGTCACTACCACGTCCTGCGGGAAGACAAGCTTCCTCTTCAGATCCACTCTCAACTCCCAGTCGGAGGCTCGTTGCAAGGAAGAGGGTGGGTTCTTAGCCACCGTGCCGGTCTTATGAGCCTTGTCTCCTTCCCTCACAAAGGTTATGGCTTTGGGCAGGTGGGCCTGCTTGTTATTGGCTTTGACTCGCTGCTGTTCCACCCATTTGGCAGTTTCCATGAGTACCTTGTCGTGCCTCCATCTGTACCGCCCTTCTGCCAATGCCTTTGGACAACCAGTCAGGATGTGGTTCAGTGTACAGGAAACTGCTCCACATTGGTTGCATGATGGGTCCTCCGCTCCGCCCCAGATCTTTATATTTCTTGGTGTTGGCAGCAGGTCAGTCACCGAGCGCAGGAGAAAGCTCAACCTCCCTTGATCGATCTGCCACAGTTTCTTCCACGACAGCGGTCGCTCCTGTGCCTGGTCCCACTACGTCCATGGACCCTGAGAGGCAAGTCCGATCGCTTTCACCTGACGCTCCTCCTCTGCTGCTTCACGGACTCTTTGCACCACGAGGCCTCTTCTGGCTCTGGCATCAACCCTGCTCCACCTCTTCTCACTATAGTGTCCAAGGCCCAGGCGTCCCTGGCATACCACACCCACGATTTCCTGGTGTTTCTAGTGGAATTCTGCTTCCATCACGGCTTGCTGGGGCTTCCACTTTCTGCCGCATCTGATGGTCTTGCTTGCATGTCTTACTTTCCCATCTTCAGACGAGAGGAGTGTACTGACCGCCCTTGCCTTGGCGGCTTTAAACTCCTCGACCACCAATGAAACTGGCAAGGGAAGCTTGGAGGTCTTACTGTACAGGTTGATTGCGCTGAATGATGGGGGTACTCCCAGCCATTTCCGCAAGAACTTGCTACACAGTTTTTCCATTCCTTCCACCTGAGACACGGGAAAGTCATACAGTAGGAAGGGCCATTGCAGCCGGGGTATGATGCCAAACTGAAAACACCAGACTTTAAACCTCCCCAGCAGTTGGCTGTGCTCGATTGCCTTGAGCCAGGTGTTCAACTGGGCCTTGGTATTAGTGAGATTGCCGCTGTCCTTTAGGGAGCTGTCATACTGCTTTCCGAGGCATCGGATCCTTTGATCTTGGATTGTCGGGATCTCAGAGCCTTGGATGTTGAAGATGTTTCCTATTAGCTTCCCCTTCAAGATACTGAGGCTCCTTGACTTTTCCGGTTTAAACTGCAGACGTGACCATGTTGTACAGACTACAGCACTGCTTTAGGTTTTAAGAACTGTGAGAAAAAAACTTTAAAATGAGGATGTTGTCAAAAAGAATTGCATGAATAACTTTTTATCAGTTAACACCTATTAAAGAAATTGAATTAAATTATTAGTGTAACCACTCATTGCCCTTTTGTCACATTTGATTCCGTTTAGTTCCTGTGTGCCCTTATTTGGTTAGTTCCTGTCCCCATTTTGGTTATTAGTTTATTAATCTCCAGGTGTGTCTCGTTTGCCCCTCATTAGTTCAGTATTTATAGTGTGTTTTACCTGTATTTAAATTACACTTTGCATTGTGTTTTGTTTTAGTGTTGGAAGGAAATATCCATAAATTGAATGGAAAATGTACTGGTAAATTTCTGCCAAGCCAACATCTGTTTGTTTGATTGATTGTTTTTATAGTGTACATAAACTGAAACGCTTTAAAAGAATGTATTAGGTATCATGAAATACTTGCACAGTATTTACTGAACTAGGTTAATGTTAATTTTAAATAGAAAGATAAATGATCGAATAAATAAACATTTTAAAATAAATATATATGGTATTTAAACCTTCAAAATATTAATTTTATGGATTTTGAAGTCATATAAGTTTAAGGAAAATAGGACTAGATTATAATTCCAAAACATGACAAGTTTTTATCATTGATGATCGGGGCTTACATTGAAATTGGAGGCAGATAAATGAATATTCCGCGAACAGTTAATGTCTGCGATCAGTGATCTTCACAGACTTTGAGAGGAGTCGCGTAATGCCGAACACCCACTGCCTCCTGCTCCGGTCGCCCACTCTGCCATCCGTCTGTCCCTCCTCCATCTCCTCACCCAGCCTTTCATGGGCGTACGATCCTGTTAGTCCAGATTCATGAGGAAGCAATGTCAAGCGGCATTGCAACAAGAAGTCTTCAAAGCCGAAGAGGGGGAAGGGCAGGCAACAAAGGAAAACAGATAATGAAAAGAATGCACATGTAGGTGGCTGGTGACTCAGACGTGTCCTTAAAGCCTCAAACTTTAGTCTATAGGATGGAAAACGTCTTCCATGCGCTCAGATCTGAAAGCCATTCTTTATCTTGCTATGGCCACTGCTGTGCCACTGTCCAGGCTTTGACTTGTTTATTCATTATAAAACAATCAAGTTCAAAGAAAGTTACAGCAGTATCACAAAGATTTATTTTATTCAATTTAAGATTTATTTTACTTTAAAGGGACAGTTCAAACAAAAATCAGTGTTCTTGTCATGTACTCACTTATTTGTAATAAATTTGAACACAAAACAAAGATATTTTGAAGAATGCTGGTAACCAAACAGTTAATGATAGCCATTAACTTCCATAGTATTGTTTTTTCCTCCATACTATGGAAGTCAGTTGCTACCAGCAGCTGTTCAGAATATGTTTGGAACAAACTGAGGGCAGTGGTCGAACTGTAAAAAATTTAAGGGGGATGGTGTGGTCAATTTCTCTGTAGCTAATTTTACACAATGATTTCAAAATTTGGCTCATTTTAAAAAAGGGTTTTGTTTAATGAAAAATTTGTCTTTTTAAATGAACTATTATTTATACATTTTTTTTCCTTCTGGGGCCTGAAATGGAGGCATTTTGGTCAATATTGATAATTAAACAATGTTTTGCTGAATGTGTTTTTCTGCTGGAACCTTGATTGCTTTAGGCCTGCCATGGATAAATAAATATGACAATGAAACCGCCAGCAGGTGGCAGCAAGTTCCTGTTATAATAGAGGATTTATTGAATAATTCAAATCAAACGATTCGTTTAAAACTGCTGATTCAGTTAGAAACTAAACAAGTGAGTCCATCTGAATGGATAGTTGAATCACTGTCTCACTCAATTCATTCAAAAACAGATTAATTCAAGGAAGGAAACATGGTGTTGCTCTGCACTGTTGTATAAAATTAATTCCACATTTGTGGTCGCGCACATGTGCTGATATTCAGAAAAGTGCATTGCTTGTGCGATCAATATAAAAACATAAAAACTCACACATGGGTATTTTTTTCTTTTATTGCTTTAATTATAAGGGTATTCTAAATGCATTCTAATAGGCTTCATCACACAGTAAATGCTTTTGGACCCTCAAGACGTGTAAGTCGGTGACATACTCGATAATATCAACTCTCCTCTCAGTCCCTCACAGTCACACATACAGCACAATAACTCTATATTCAAGGGAATGTTGTGCTTGAACCATTTTGCGAAAAAAATGACGAAAACTTGCATCAGCTTGATACAGTATTGAGTTCTGATTGGCCAAGTGCCTTATTTAGTTTGTAAATTATCATAAGTAGAGAATTTTGACATTCAATTGCATGATAAGTTTTACATAATATACAACATTAATAACCCAAAGGGGATGGTAAGGTGGGATGGTGGTTTTACAGAGGGGATGCTTTTTGTCATTTTTTTTTTCAACCGGGGGATGCCATCTCCCGCATCCCCTCTCAATTCGAGCCCTGCTTGAGGGTGAGTAAATATGAAGAAAATTTCATTTTTGGGAGAACTATGTCTTTAAGATTAAGATTTTTATTATTTGATTTTTTTATATATTTTTTTCCATATTAATTTTTCAGTCGTTACGCTGATCACTTGTAATGAAAAAGGTTGTATTAAATTAAAAAAGAATGCAAAATAGAAGAATTTTCACTAGTGGTCTTTGACTTTGGACCCCAATGGATGTTCATTAGAACTTTTTCATTTCTATGAAAAGTTCAAAACAGTTCAAAAGTTCAAAAGTGAATCGGATGAGTGAAATTTAAAAGAGCACATTAACATGGAAGTCGCTTTGCTGCAACTCTAGTACATGTGTATCTAAAAGAGGCGCTCATGGTCTTAAAGTGATCCACACTGCATGCACTAGATCCCCGACTCCCTAACTGAATATATAATACAAAGAGGACCTCCTGGCGTCAGTGTGAATTTACAATTTGCTCTGCTGTGATGTCCTGACCTGAGAAAAACTCTCATATTGTGCAGATATTCAGGCTGTATCTCTCCCCTGTGGCTGTATCTCTAACCTTGAGCACAAAGATTTAGTTTAAACATGCGTAACCATGGTTTCCTTTGCCCATTAGATCACGGGCCTCTCTCTCGCCCAGCAATCAATAGTTTGCAGGTTTTGAGATATTTAGAAGTGAGGAGGCTGCTTTCACATCACTCACACTGAACAACCCCCAGACCCTCTGAGCTCAGCGTTTTGTAATTTCCATGGTAATGTGTGTGCTATTGAAAAAAGAAAATAGAGAGTAATGGAAGCAAGAGAGACGTTATATATGCATATACATGTGAGAGAAAGCAGCAGCAGAAGAGATGAAAGCAAGAATGCGAAGAAAGCTAGAAAGAAAAAGAAATCTCCATGTGCTAGAGGCAGGCAAGGTGAGGCCTGGATCATTCACTTGTCCTCGCAATCGATGAAACGCTGCTCTCTTCCATCAAACCTGTGGCAGACTGACACAGCATACACTGATAGACTACGGATGACCCGTGGTCTTGAGAGAGTCTTCCAAAGCGGCTGAGAATGAATAATGTCTGCCGGACTGGGAATGTGAAGTGTGTACGACTGAAGTGAATGAATGCCATAGCAATGGATAAAATATCCAAACCAAGTGGGTTTATTTTGAAGCACACTTTTCATGTAATATTGCACAAAAAGAAGTTTGTTTTAAAAGGTTTTAAATGATAAAACTCAAAATATACAAGTGGTCCTCAGATTTCATTTGCTGAGCAGAAAAAAAAACGTGAATATTTAGTCCAAGAAAAGATTAGTCTGAGCATTTGAGGATTTTTAGTGACTCTTTCTGCAAATTTACATTGTAGTCATATTTTATGCAAACTTTTGTGGGTAAAAAAGGCACATTATTTATTGTCAATAGATGTATAGTGATGTAGGCCTACACAGCTCACACAGAAGTCACTTTCAAGACAAGCAGGTTTTTGTTGGTCAGTGCCATGAAATTTGAACCTGTTGCAAAATCTGTTTGGGGAAATCTGTTACCCTCTTGTGATATTCCGAACTGTGTGAATTCCTAACTGGATGACTGGATTTCTCACTTAATGTGACTGCGCCTTTTTGCCAGTAGGTGGCGACAATTGACCATTTGCAACCGGTTATCTCTTCCTCTTTACCAGTCATAGCATGAAATAAACATGAATGAACATCAGGAAGCATCTTGTTTCAACCACGGAATGACGTCCATACACAAGTTCAAGTCCACCTATGTTAATCCACTCTACTGTATGGTTTGTTTGTCATACAAAAATGGCAGACTCGGCATTATGATTGGTCAGATCCTCTGTCAATTGTGCCTGTCTTAATGAGTGAGTGATTTGAAATCAGTCACTCAACAGATTCATTCAGTAATGAGCTCGGTAATGAAATGAACTTCGTGTGTAGGTACTGCATTTGGATTTGAAATACTTCGCCAAGTATGTTCTTGAGTATGTATGTAGTACAACACATCTACATGTTGTTACTATCACGTGACCTACCATGGTCAGTTGCGTCACTTCACTGGCATTCAGAAATGCTCTCCCATGGCCTCATGGGATAGTAAAGTGTCTATCGAATGCACACTTCAGAATACTGACAGAAGTAGTACTTTTCACCTACTGTTCGAATATTATGAATTCGTACATACTGCTCTTTACTGTTTTTTATTCTTTTCTTCACATATTATATAACGTTATAGGGAAGTTTTCAGTTTTGGACGCAGTGACTGTTAGTGAGTCAATTGCTATCTCTTTTTGAAGGCTCCTCCTGACAGACGTTGGCTGCCTTTTTTCAGTAACCATTACATTCTAAAATAAAGAATTTACTGTGATTTCTTTAATTTTTGGTTACTTTTCTGAAATGAGACATCCTCAATGACATAGCGGCCAAAAATGCAACCTCCAGAGGGTGAAGCGTTCAGAATCATTCAGCTACTTTATTCTGGAACACTTTTACTGTGCATTGCTCAGAGATGCATAGCTGATTATGGCTTTGTTTGAATCGAATTTAGCTGGTGGAGCAAACATAGACAAAGTGGCTACTAACTTTTTTTTATTGAAATGCTTTGTAGAAGCAATGACATAATGCATCTGCTAAAATCACATTCATTGAAAGCGTATTGCCATTTTTATTTATTACAGTGAAATAAATACTTTAAGTATCTAAATACACCTACCTTTTGAGACCATTGTATAAGGGATACCTTCAAGATCAAGTTTTTCATTTAATCAGCTTTTTGCACTTCGCTTGGTGCTGTAGCGTGAGAATTAATTCCATGTTTCATATAAGACATTTTAAGAGTGGTTTAATATAGTTTTAGCTGAACTACAGCATGCCACACCACAGGAGACTGCTGACACGGCTTAAATTTCATATGGACCACCCGCATGCATTGATAAAGATTTTTTCTCTTTAAAGAAGCTCAGAAGCACATCCACGTAGACACAGGAGACTTGGCTCGTTAATTCCATCCTCCCCTGTATCATCATCTTAAAACAAATTGCTCAGGCTTATTTCAATATCGACAGCGCTTTGCCTGCAGAGGACTTAGAGAGAGAGTGTGTGAGTCTGTATAAACAGCGTGTTGTGCATGAGAGGTCAGAGGCGTTTCCGCTGCCTCTGCTCACAATTTACGGTCCGCCAGCTAATTCTGAACCAAGGTTATCAGGCGCTCGGTCTTAGGCGGCATTGATTTGAAGTAATGCTTTCCTCTCCTCCACACATAAGTCTTCATTAGCTGATCCTTCTGACCTGCACTAAACCCTATGTCATTACCCTGCGAGCCATCATCAATATCCTCCCCCGTCCTAAAGGCAGGGCCCTGCTCTTCCACCTTCTGCCCAGCTTTAATCTCAGCCCTGTCAGGTGGCATTAACATTGGCCAAGCTCAATGCCATTCACAGCACAGAATCCTCCCTTTCCTCATGGCAGCTCCGCTTCCATTACAGATCATGCATCTTTACTCAAAAGAAAATGAACGGAGGGACGTTTCCATGCCGCCACCGTCATTTCACAATTATCAAGGTGACCAGGTAAAAGAGGACAAGAAAACAAAAACAGATAATAATAATAACAACAATAATAAAGTTTGTTGAGCTGCAAATCAGCATATTAAAATGATTTCTGAAGGATGTTACTCTGAAAACTGGAAAAATAGAAAACACTTACTTTAAATTGTAAAAATATTGTAATCAATAATACTGTCTTCACCATATTTGATCAAATACATGGAGCAATGGTGAGAGTAAAAGACTTATGTCAAAGACCAAAAAAAAGTTTAAAGTTTAAAATAAATCACACTTCTGATGTGCATCTCCAAAATAAAGTAGTTGTGCAGTTTCCTATTGATGTGCAACTGACTCATCCAACCCCAATTTTCCTCATTCAAGAGTATCAAGTTTATATAAGACACATTACAGTGCTTATGTAAAAAATCGTTCTCTTCTTTTGAACATACACTAAAGAAATAGGCAATAGAGTTCATTTCCTGTTCAGTCTGAAAGTAGGTAATTACTGCAATTGCAAATAGATTCAGCTTCAAATCATGCATCTGAACTAAACTATTTCAATACAGATCCTTGGCTTTCTGTTTTAATTGCCTGTTCAATACAGATTTGTATTGAAAACCAGTTACATTATAAGAAAATTTCAGCTGTAATAGTTTTCCAACATAGGTGATTCTAGACCCTATTCAATCACCCTAAAACTTGGCAATTATTTCAGGTTTTAAATCTGAAACATCAAGAATTATCTTTCCCTACAAAGGTCAGCCAAAACAGTTGCCTGACATGCAAAAATCACCCGTTCTCCAACATGTTATATGCAAATTATTAAGTGTCA
>JAUZSZ010103651.1:0-11915 GCA_034780575.1 Labeobarbus marequensis
CAGAGCTAGTGCAAGATGAGCATTTGTGGTTAAAAAGTATATACATCTTTATTTTCTTTTTTTGAAAATGACAGATCGTTTCACTAGATAAGACCCTTAAGCCCTAAACACACTGCACAATTTTCGGCTGTCCCAGATGAAAGATTGGCATCGTGAAATGATCGTGGCGATTTCTGTGTTCATGGCTCCTAAACGATGGTCCTGTGTCGTACAGTGAGAGAGGTTCAAAGACGGCCGTTGTCACGATCTTGCAACCAAAGATAGCCTACGATACAGCATGATCATCGCACAGTGTGTTTGCTGGTACGATTCACGTTTACTGACCAACCAATAAAAATGCGACATGAAATCAACGCGACGTGGCGCTAAACATAAAACTGCTTGCTTCAAGCTCTTATCCCTTCTTCTTTCGCTGCTTCCACTTTTTTTCAACACACATAAAAAATACAACTGCTAAAGTGTGATTTATCATGCTCTTTTTGTTTACTACTAGCGCATACTGATGATGTTTTATTCTTCTGTAGGAACGTGCGTCGTAGCGTTCGAGTCAGTAGGTGTCATCGTACAGTCTACACACACGTCGTAGCCAAGTTTATTAGATCCATGTCGCACAGTGTGACATGCAATGATCTTATAGGTTTGCTGAAATCGTGCAGTGTGTTTTGGGCTTTATTCCTCGGCTGGGATCGTGTAAAGCCCTTTTAAGCTGCATCGAAAATGCAATTTGGACTTTCAACCCTTTGGCTCCCATTGAAGTCCACTATACGGGGAAAAATCCTGGAATGTTTTCCTCAAAAACCTTAATTTCTTTCCGACTGAAGAAAGAAAGATATGTACATCTTGGAGTACATGGAGATGAGTAAATTATTAGGAAATTTTAATTCAGGAGTGAGCTAATCCTTTAAAGACAAGCAAAAGCTTAAAAAAATCATGAAGGGGTATTAGTGATGTATTTTATTTTGTGCAACAAAACATGAAAATATTGCACATTTAACCACACACCTTATTTTAGGCATTTAATAAATAAAAAAAAACCCTTGACTTCAGGACGATGGAACTAGAAGTGCAAACTCATTTCCAGGTTTTGACCTACAAAGATACATCATCCCTGCAGCACTCAAAATGCCCAGAAGGTGTCAGTTTAGTTATTATTATCAGCTGGGACGTCTTATTAAAATGCATCTCTCACAGGCTTGCGAAGCGTGGCAGAAAGACGCTCACGAAGCGAAGGAGCAAGCTAAATCGGCAGAGGCGGAGCGGCAGCTGGCGGAGCAGAAGCGGGAGGACACCGAGCGCAAGCTGAAGGAACTGCAGGGAGACTTTGACATTTTGTGTCGCTCCCCCAACACGCCCCTCCTGCGCAGCTACGGCGAGCTGGACCAGCTCCCCCTGCCAAAGCTCCGCTCCATCCAGAGCCAGCTGCGCTCTGACCTAGACCTCATTGACGGGGTAAGAAGGACCAGGTCCCAACACACATACGTCACCATGTCACATTTACACACACTCTAAGTAGACGGTCGCACTCTTCTTGTCAAGGGGAAGAGTAGGCAACGAGGTTTAACATCCACACGAGTCAGTCAGTCATGCATGACGCACTGCATTGAATCTGTCAAAGTGTGACTGATGTTATCTCTTTTTTTTTTTTTTTCTCAACACAGGTAATATATCAGCTTCAGTCAAAGAAATGTATAGTTTGCCAAAAGCATGATCGTTCCATTGTCCTGCAGCCTTGCCAACATTATGTACTTTGTCAGAACTGTGCGTCTGGTAAAGCGGAATGTCCTTACTGTAAGACGAAAATATTGAAGTGGTGATGTACAGCTATCCAAGGTACTATTTAATGATTTAGCCCTTTGAAGAACTACTAATACATAATATTATAATTATTATTATTATTATTATTATTATTATGCGTACAGTTTCTAAATAGCTTTTTTTTTGTGTTTCAGTATTTCATAATAGTGATTCAATTGATTAGTTTTATTAGAAACTAATAAGTGGTGTTTGACTGATACAAATCAAGTACTTAAATGCAATACCTGTTTTGTACAAGCTAGATTACCCATTTTCATAAAGCATTAAAAACTTTTCCCTTGGTTATTGCTTTTGGCATTTATAGTCGGATGGCCCTGATTTAACTGTTAGCAACAAAATCATCGGCCCGACGCCATTATTGCTACTAGCTGTGTGAAGAGGATTCGTTTCTCGTTAAAAGCACTTTGTTGACTTGGAAATTTGTCTGAGGGTATTTTTTTCTTTTAGAAAATTTGCTTTAAGCTGCTTTGTAGTTTGTTTGTTTTTTTTGTTATTTTCTTAGATTTATATTTTTTTCCCAAATATGCTAAAGTATGAAGCTTTTGTGTGTACTGTGAAAAACATAATAGAATATTTCATTTTTCTTACTGTTAAATCATGGTATAGTGTATATATCTTGTTAGTTTTCATATAAAATAGTACTAAATAGTAGTTATTACTTTCATTGTTACTTAAATTTTTCAATCAAATAAGTGCAAACTTTGAATGCGTTTTAGGCATAACCAGCAGCTGTAATATCAGTAAGGCACATACTGTATGCTAAGGCATTCAGTAAATGGATTTCTCTGTCTTATAGTGACTATTTCGATATACATTATGTAGTTGTTAGATGAGCACGTGTTCTGAAGTAATTTTTTGTTTTTGTTTTTTGGACTTTAGCCTTTCAGATATGTTCGAACATATATCTGATTCCTGGCCACTCCCTCTTAAGTGCCTTGCCTTAAAAAGCATTTGAAGCATCTGTGAAGAGTTTAGGATTGTAATAGAAAACCCATAGCTTCTGCAAAGTATGTATTTTTTCAGTAGTACAGTATTATCGGAGCATTTAGCGGCCCAATTCAGTACTAAAGTATTTCCGAGAGACTTCACCCTGGTCGGTGCCTGAGCTGTGAGGTTCAGCTGAAGAATCGCTCCTTTTCCTTCATTAATGATGGTGCTTTTTGGGTGCAGCTTCATTATCCGTAGAAATGTTGACTCATCCTTAATTTAAATGTGTAGGGATATTCAAATCAGGAAATGTGTGTGATTCTTTGATTGCAAAAACTAAACTGGCTTAGTACTTTTCTGTTTATTGAAATGTGTAGAATTGTAGTGCTCTGTAGTGTTTACAGACAGAAATCGTTGGTGTTTTTCGTATCCAAATTCGACAGTGTAATGTGCTTAGGTAATCTAATTGAAATGACCTGCTACTGTGTTATCTGAAACTTTTTCTTTTTTCTTGTTCCTTTCATATTTACAGCAATGCGTTTGTGCGGTAAATTGTCAGGTACACAAAGGTGCAAGTTCTTTTTTTTTCTTTCGAAATCGGGATAAACAGTTTACTTCAAAAGGGATGGTTATTGAGAATCTAATTGTCCAGACCCTCGTATTTTCTTTCAGCTTCACGAGGCAAAGAC
The DNA here is from genome assembly GCA_034780575.1 of Labeobarbus marequensis. Classification (NCBI taxonomy): domain Eukaryota; kingdom Metazoa; phylum Chordata; class Actinopteri; order Cypriniformes; family Cyprinidae; genus Labeobarbus; species Labeobarbus marequensis. The sequence goes on from JAUZSZ010103651.1 coordinate 3,432, forward strand.
AGTGTGTGTGTGTGTGTGTGTGTGTGTGTGTGTGTGTGTGTGTGTATATATATATATGATTTCTCTCTGCTTTCTTTCTTGCGTTCGTATCTTAATCCACAAGGTCTGTATGTAGCTGATGTTCTTGGACTGATTTGTCACTGCATGTGTCAGTGTGTAACTTTTGTTAACCAGCTGAAGCTCTAAATCACACTGCCAAATGTGTTTGTGTTGAGCAGACGTATCCAGTTGTCGGTCAGGCATCACAGTGAAGTATTCAAAACTATTTCTGTGCAATGCTTCAAACGCATTGACTTTGTGCTCATCTTTTCTAGTCTGATTTAGCAAAGACGTGTTCTTTTCCGTACGATGGGCGACATAGGTTGAAATGGATCAAAGCAGCTCGGGATATTTTGTTGTTTCCAACACTCAAGTGTTCAAGAGCTTTGCAGACGTGTCACTTTGTTGAGGGAATGGTTCCATTGATTGGTTATTGGACCATAACATAGGGTTTTGTTGAACTATAAAATGTGGTTGAAATGTTTGGGATTTCACGCAACATTTATTTCTCAAACAAAGAGTGCAGTCAAATCAAATGTGGACTTTACTCAAATGAACCAAAGTGGTATTGTAATTTATACTTGTTTCAAAGTTCAACTGAAGAGGTGTACAATTACTATGTCAGCTTTCAATGTATAATTTGACAGGACAACTATGCCAACTGCTTTTGCTGAAAATATTAATGGATTGAAAGCCCATTTTTGTAGTTTCTACCAAAGACCTTTACTATTCTTTGTTCTCTCTTCAATTTTATAACTGCATTTTCATTTTAATATTCTGAGGAAATAGTTAGAAATATGACCAAATCTAGTACTTTATTTACATAATATGTGCTTTCAAAAAAAAATCCTAATGAATCACAATTCTTTATGAACTGAATATAAAGATTGTGGGGGTTTTTTCTTCAATTTCTCAGTGAAAACGATAATATAGTATTGAATTGGCTGTAATCTACAGTGAAGGAATGTCATAGTAATGAATGAATATTTGTGTTAATATTCTTAAGTGGCCATATGGATTAGTGCTTATTTGAAGTATATATTTTTTCTTTTTATACTACTAGTACTTATTCGTAAAATACTAAAATCAGTTTTGAAACATTAGTTGTTGTGCACTACTTGTATGCTGTCAGGAATTTAAAAGAGTACTCGGCCCGTAAGGTGCTTTCTTTAGTTTCCATTTGACTGGTGTTTGTTTTTCTGTCTGTTTAGTTGGGATTCTTCAGAATTTAGATATGAAATATGAAACCTAACTTTCTTTTTTTTAAAAACCTTGAAGTCTATTATTGTATTTGTCAAATGTTGTCTATCATGACTGTGTAGAACATATCTGATTGTGATGTAAAATGGGTCCCTTGTTCATGCTAGTTAAAATGGCTGAGACAGACAGTGGGTTACATTTATGAAAACTGTTCAAGTATCTACATTTCCTAGCCTTAAACGTTCACGTTTTGGCCTAGTTACGTTTGCTTGTTATAGTAATAATAATTAAAAAATAATAATAATAAAAAAAGGCCTCCACTTCAATGTCTGATTTACAATCAGTCATTCTGCTTGCTAATATTGTTAAGTCTTGTAACGATCAAGTCTCTTTGGAACAAATTTGTGCCTTTAATAAAAACACATTGAAAGTATTTTTGATTGAACAAATGGATAATTTCAGTTTAGGAAATGAGACTGTGAGAATTTTAGTGCCTTGAAATACTTTAATCTGTATTTCTCAATGCACGAGAGTCCTGTCACAGACTTTTTACAGACCGGTGTATTAAAATAATACCTAACTACTCTGCCATGCCTTTGAACATTTCAGTTTGAGTAATAAGTGATTATTATTCTGATAAAGAAACATTTATTGATGTTGAAAAGTCAGCATGATGATGCATGTACACAGTGTCTACTGTCAGAGTAACAGTTAAAGTGTTTTGCAAATGTATTCTTTACCAAGGGTGTGTTAAAAATAGCAGCTCTTCTGAACCGTTCATGAAGTATGACAGAATTCAAGTGGAATTGTTCTAAAAACTAATCATTTTGCGTTTGGGTTTCCAACTGGTTTTCTGTGTTAATGGTTTCCTTAACAGTGGAAATTTTATTCCTTAATTTTCTGTACAAAAAGGCTATAGTAATAATTTAGTCACACAAATCTAAACCACAGCATGATCTTACACACAAAAGCCCACCTGTCTGCATCAGCCATTTTAATACCAACTGTAATCTTTAACAAAAATTACCATTTAATGTTGATGTAAGACCAGGCATCTGTAATTAAAGAAGCACCAAGGACTCTTTTGTTTAGCAATGTGTAAATTAATGTATTGGAAATTTACCATAATGCTCTTCAGTGGAAATAATAATTTCTTTCTTTCTTTTTGCATTCTTGTGGATTTTTCTTTTATTCATTTGTTTTTCTAATTTTGTTCTCTCTCAGTAGTGTGATTTATTGAACCTAAGGATTTATGCAATCTTGTATATACATATTATATATGAAACTGGTTAAATTTAACAAACTAGCCAGGGGGGAAATACCTATTACAATAGTAAACTTTTGTAAGAGGCTGAAATGATAATAAAACAAAATAAAAAAAAAAACAAAAAAAAGGCCAGAATTTTTGGAACCACTGTTCCCTATAATTAATGTTACGGTTAATCGAACATTAAATCCCTGAATATTGAATGTACCATTCAAATTAGATATAAAATGGGTCACTGGAATAACACAGAGAACAGTTAATCTATAATGATGTAGCACTAGTTTTGTGAATTGCGAAACATTACAAATAAGTTTATAAGTTAAACACAATTGCAGTTTTCAAGTTTGTGTATTTATCCATGTAACAATTTGATGGAAATATGAGATGTATTTTTCTCAGGGTTTTACAGGGGAACTGTAGAATAGAGAGAGATGTCCAATTTTCAAAGGAAACTGCAACTCTCAGATTTATTAGCTCAAAAGTCAAAATGAGGAAATCATTTATATTGCAAGGAAGAAACATATCCCTTATTTTGGTACAGTATGCATCAATATATAGAACAGCTTATATTCTAATTAGTGTTGAAATACTATACGATTTGCTGTCAGTATAATACTTTGTGTATGTGTTGTCAACACAAGACCTTAAACCATTTTACTGGGAGTTCTGTGTTTAAGTTATGGAGGCTTCTTTATGGAATAGTTGTACGTTTTGAAGGCCAGAGAGGTTTTTCATCACTAGAATTACTTAAGATGGTATTATTTATAATGCATAATCTTTCTCTTGTAGTGTATCATTTAAAATTGTTAACACTTGTCTACACTACAGCAGTTATGCAATGGTTTACAGAATTCATGGAATTATTTTTGTCATCTTGGGAATTAAATAATTTTTGATCTTTAACCTGCCTCGAGTGTTCTGTCGTCTTCTTTCCCTCCCTTCCCTACTAATATGAACCATCTGTTACAGAGTAGACGAAGAACAGTTTGTCTTTTTGGGTAAGTTAGAATCAGTTTAAGGAATACAATATGACTGTTCTTGAGTTAATATTCTACTTAAAGTGTCTATGGGCACTAGTTATATTAAGACAGTATTCATTTCAGTGTAAAAACATGCCAGTAATGTCTATAATCACATTCACGTGAAAATATAAAAAGCTAGATATTTAGCACTACCTATAATGGAATAACTCCTGGTTATGGTGGTGCTACACAGTGATGACGGTCAAGACCGAGATCGTCAAAAAGGTAACACAGCAATTTCACTGCCTGCAGATACAGAAAAGTAAAGTACATAAAGGTTCTTTATTGCCATTGATGGTTAATGGAAACTTTTCATTGCACAAAAATGAGAGGTTCTTTAGATTATTAAAATGTTCTTCACACTAAGAACTGTTTCTTTGGGTTCTTTAGGGAACCAAAAATGGTTCTAGGGCATCGCAGCAAAATACTATTTTGCAACCATTATTTTTTTTAAGAATGTAAGATAAATGCTATTGTAGACTCACCTTACTTTCAGAGTTTGGGTAAAGAAGTTTCATTGTAACACTCTTCAGGTCCGGTCTCTCCCTGCAAATGCTGCAGAGGACGACAAACACAGTTACATATGCTTTGTACTACAGACTGCTATAACCTTTTACTTCCATTTCAGCTCTGCTTGTACCTCTCGAGAATGATATTGAAACACGTGATGGCATTGTCTGCCTGCAAAGCAATGATAAGGCAGGGGCCCTCACGTAGAGGTGCTTCACCAGCAGAGGGCCTCAGTATCTCGAATATGTGCCGCCTTTGTTTCTCATCTGGTGTGCAGAGCCTTGCAGCCACCAGGTGGCAGCCTGTCCTAAGCAGCCGTTGCAGTAGCTCCGAGTACAGAGGGGGCTGATTCTGCCACAGGAGCTTGGAAGGTATCAGCAGGCAGGTGGTCTGACAAAGAGCACTGCTGACCAAAGGCCCTACTGGCACCAAAACACAAATAAATAACAACGGTTCCCATCCTCATTACAAAGGTCGCTCGCAGCTAGTAAAACATCAACAAGTTTTGGTTTATGTTTGTGTCATTGGCTCAGTTTTCTGATGTGTTGATACAGGGGTGAGGAAGTGGGAGAATCATGCCTTGCCTTGACCGAATCCTGGAGAAAGCTTGTCTTTGTCAGCAGTTCTAAGGGTGAGCAGCTGTTCACGGTCCAAACTAGCTTCAGGATCGGAATGCAAGCAGGATATCTTAAGATCTTAAGATGTTTAAGCTTAACATCAACGGAACAACATACATTTAGGGGAAGGAACACAGGTTACAAAACCTTCTCATGTCTCATAACTGAAGTTTCACTGCAGCACACACGCTCTGGAAATACCAGTTTTATGTCTTCTACAGCCTTTCGATAAGATGGAGATCCTGTACACATAATGTCAGTAATGCCCTCCATAGTGTCTGATCTATAGTACGGGCTTCAACAGGATCCTCAGGGCCCATCAGCTCCAACAGCCTCTTTACTGCATTCACTCTCAGTAAACCCAAAGCCAGCGAGGGGCCCGAGCTCAAGTACTTCAACTCCAGCTCCTCAATGGGATTCTGGATATTAAATAAGCATAAGACAAATGGATTTTTACACACTCAAGCTGAGGTATATTTTTAGTAAATGTTCTCTAGATATATTTCCTTTGAAAAAAAAAAAAATGTAATTAATTGTGTAGAAGTGCAATGTCTAGAACGTCTGACCGCCTTGCCATTGTTTTTTTTTTTTTTGTTTTTTTTTTTTTTTTACTTTAATATACACTTTAAATCTTTAATAGATATTTTGTCATGCTTGAAAATGTACATTTATTTTGATTTCAACTTATGTACAAGAGTTTACAAAAATTAAATTTTTATAATATATTTTTTTCTGTAAAGCTGCTTTGCAACGATTTGCATCGTGAAAAGCGCTATCCAAATAAATCTGAATTGAATTTAATTGAATTTTAGCTTGCCATAATCGTTTGCCAGTACATTCGGCAGTGCAATTATTTCAAGGCAAATATTATGATATGATAATAATTCCATATAAGAAGTCCTACTCAAGTGGATCAAAAATCACTCTAAAATCAAGCTAATTTGTCTTGTTTGTACTGTAACACATTTTATATTTAAAAGCAATTAACTTGGAATTAAGTGACTGAAATCATTACATACAGTTTGCACTTAAGTATTATTTCCATAAGTACTCTTTTTAAAAGTATACTAAAATGTCCTTTTTTTTTTTTTTACACAAGACTCTAAAATGTGATTGATTATTCTTTTTCGGATACTTAAAAAGAGGAGGACAGAGTGACCTGTTGCTCTGGTGGATGTATCAGCGCATTTGCCATGCTCGAGTCCAGCAGCAGCACACGTAAGCCCACTAGAGTATATCCGTTCTGTTTGATTACGGTGAGAATTTTACCAAAGCGGTGTCTCCAGGCTCTAAGCTTGAACAGAGCTAGAGTCAAAAGTGGCTCTGGGCCTGTAGAGTACAGAGGGAGGAAGCTGAGAGAAAAGGCCATGAAAGAGCTCAGAGAAGAACATGTTCTGAGAAGACATCACTTACCCACTGTCACGTAACTGTAAAGCGACTGACTTCTGAGACCTGAGGGTTTTCGGAGATTGACAGTCAGTTCCCAGAGCACATAAGGGAGGAAAATATACTTTGGCTTGGATCTGTACATACCAGGAGTGTCAATGTGATGAGGCGGTAAGAATTTCAATAATGGATGACTAGTGTGATCTGAAGACGAAGGGATTTTAGATCAAGCAAACCACTTAAGGATCATTCTTACAAAACTGGTATTATCTACTTGAATCCTCACCCAGGGACCAATTCTGCCTCAGAGAAGAAGAGGCAGGTCTGTCTGAAAGCTGTCTCAGGTGTGGGTGACATCAATGCATGCAGGTTTCCTGGGTAATTTTGTGGTAAAAGTCTTCGTAGGGTGATGAATGCCCTCACCTTCCTCAGAGCCATGACCAGGGCAGGAGTGGATGTCAAGCTCTGCACACTGTTCTGCCACTCTTTTTCTCCGATCTCAAATGGACTCAACTCTTGTGCCTGCTGCTGAGACAGCTTGGGCTCCCACTTTAGTGCCAGCAGCTCAAATCCTTCTTGTCCTGTTTGTACAAGACAAGGTAGATTTGGTTGTGTAACTTACAGTGGTTTACTTAACCAAGACTACAGGTACATTTGTAAAGGTATAGTTTTAGGTCAGGAATGCTCCAATCCTGTTCCTGGAGGGCCACTTTCATGGAGAGTTCAACTCCAATACACCTGCCTGGTTGTTTCTATTAATCCTGAAGACCTTGATTAGTTAATTCAGAGGTAAACGCTGCTGGAAGGTGGCACTCCGGGAGCAGGATTCTAAATCTCTGTTTTAGGTACCTGCTGCATCTCCCTTGAGAACCTTAATAAGACAGTCAATTTCTTTCTCGACCATGTTCTGACCAGTCAGTGTGAGAACCACCACCTGCTCTGCATCTGGACAAGAGGGATATGTGTGTTTGGACAAGACGATGTGGCTACACTTCGGCACTGTCCACATGAGCCCACCTGTAGAACATATCATATAAATGTCAAAAATGCTCAGATGGTAGTGGACAAATCATGAAAATGCAAAGTAATGTATTTACCCAGAACACTGTGGTGGTTTTTAGAGTAGGGAACAGTGTGAAAGCAAATATGTGGGCCCAGAACATCTGTGAATCTTGAACGGATCGATCCAATAAGGCCTTGTGCAGCAAGCTCGTTCATCAGACCTTCATCAGGCAAAGACACAGGACACTTAATGCTTAGAGCACCTCAGTACAGCTTCACATACAGTAAGTGGCTGGCACGATGTATGCTATCCAGATGCTACCTATCGGAAGTCTGGAGCAGTGTTTAACTGCAATTTATCTCCTCATGAGCAGCACCAGGCAATGAAAGGACAGCTCAACCTGTTCTCCAGCCAGAAACACTGTAGGAGCATGACAGAATGCTGCTACCTAACGGAGACAGACAGCATTTCCAGACAAATGCAATCAGCATAAATGTCATGGTAGTGTCCCACTTTGAGTTTCAATATATCTCTGTACATGTACAGGCTCACTGTTGGGTTTATTCACCTGCTGTGCGGTGAGTCCCAGAGATTGAGCTTGTTTCCTGGAGATCTGCACTCTTTGAAGTCCCAACAGACTGAAGCCTGTTTTTGCACATGCAGATAGTATATAGCTGTAACAGTGTAGTCCAACCACAGGAGACACAAGGAGAAATATATCCGCTGTATGGGGGAAAGGGGTGGAAAGTTTCACTTATAAGATGTTAGAGGCTTTTATAACAACTTTTTTTTTCCATAGTCGTCACCTTTCACTGTGGCACATAAACTTGCTGGAGAAATAGTCAGAAGATGGGAACATCTGGCTCGTCTGTCACCAGAGTCCAGGATGCTGTTAAAAGAGTCAGCAGGGTAGCTCAAAGGAATAGTTCACCAAAAAACAGAAAATTAGTCATCATTTACTCATGTTGTTCCAAACTTGTATGACTTTTATTCTATGAAACACAAAATACGATGGACGATGAATTTTAAATTTAAAACTATATTTGGTTTAATCGATTGATTGTTTTTGATTTGAGAGTGAATCAAGGCTTAAATTTCAGTCTGTTCATCATACAAAGTGACTGTGTCACTGTAGAAGACTTAGAACATACCTGTTTGCATTTTATGGATTCATTTCATGCTTGTTTGGCTCTCATTGACTTTCATAATGTAAACAAAAGCAGCTGAAAGATTCTTTGGATATCTTCTTTGAATTTCATATTTGAAAAGATCGTACAAGTACGAGGGTGAGTAAACAATGACCTAATTTGGGAAGTATTACAATACATTTGAATACTAACGTTGGCAGGCTGTTTTTTGCTATTCTTCCACCAAACCACAAGCAGAGCCCCAGATGCACAAGACTGGCAAGACGGGGTGAGTAGAGCAGGGGTTGGTCTT
>JAUZSZ010109044.1:0-11861 GCA_034780575.1 Labeobarbus marequensis
GATTATTTCATGAAGGTTACATTTTTTGTTTTAGATTTTTCTTTTAAGTTCTTATTTATTGATCTGTTTATTTCTTTTATCTGTTCGTTTAGGCCTATTCATTTTAATTCAGTCTCCACAGTTATTTTCATTTTCATGAACAAAAAAATCCATGGCAGCGATCGGTAACACCTGCTGGTGCAATCAGGAAATCCTGCGAAGGCTAGACTCGGAGTGGCCTCCATAGGCCATATTGGCCGCATCCTTCAAAGGATCCGTCCTCCGAATGATGCAGTCTTTGAATTGGGACACAGCCAATGATCATGAGAACGGTGAGGAATCAACCCAGAACTACACGGGAGGATCTTGTCAATAATCTCAGCTGGGACCATAGTCACCAAGAAAACAATTATAAACACACTACGCCGTGAAGGACTGAAATCTTGCAGCGTCCGCAAGGACCATAACATTTGGTTTTTACATGTGTACCACTGTTCAGAACTGTGCTAGCTAACCATGTGCTGATTAGCATCTTTTAGCTAGGTTCAAAAGTATCTAAATCTGTCACTACCGAAACATTTGGTGGAGTTTCACTGCTGAAAAAGTCATAACCGAAACATGTCATCACTATTTTGGTAGTGACAAAAGGGAACACATAATCCTCAAATTTGGGGGAAATAAACACAACATATTAGTATAATTATGCAGTATACTAGTAGTTTTAGTATGGTTCAATGTATATTCAAATTAACAAATCCTTTACTTTGAAATCAGTATGATCAACTGTTTGCCTTTTACAAAGAAAATCTGATTCAAAATACAACAAATCTCATAAATTACATTTGAAATATTGTTAAACATTTAATTGTTATTGATTTACCTCTGATTTTTTTTTTCCTGAAAATACAATATAATAACTGCACAATTACTAGAAATGTGTACCTTGCATATTATACAATATGCATACATCATTTTTATTTTTATTTAATTTTGTTTTAAAATATATATTTTTAAAGATGTTTCCAACTCTGGCTTTGGACCAATTCTGTAGAATGGCCCATAAATTATTTTAGTCCAGACCTCCGCTGGGAAGAGACTTTATTTGTATGGTTTTGTAATATCTGTGTCTCACATTTCCTTATGTGTCATGGTCGATCAGGTAGATCTCTTCTCGTAGAATAGCATTACAGAACAACTGTTTTGTACATTGAAATGGATTAAAACCTAAGAAACAGGCTGTATGTACATTAACCTCACAAAGCATATCGTAGAAGATCATATATTTTGTCTAAAGCTTCGTAATTAGAATGAGTTCAATTCATGAGGATTTTTAATGAGATTTTTTGGCAAGCCTTTAAAACACTCGAGACTTGACTCTGACTCCATTGATAAGGACTTGTGAACATTGCTGTGTGGTTTCTCTGCTGCATGGATCCTGATGTGTATCTTTAGGTGACTTTTAAAAGAGAAACTCTTTCCACACTGATCACACGTGTGCAGCTTCTCTCTGCTGTGGATCTTCTCATGAGCTTTCAGATGTCCTGACCGCCTGAATGTCTTGTCACAGTGTGAACACTTGTAAGGTTTCTCTCCAGTGTGAACCCTCTGGTGCAGTTTTAACTGTCTCGCTGTAGTAAAAGTCTTCCCAAACTCAAAGCACAAGTACTCTCTCACACCGATATGTATTTTCTGATGTACATGTAAACTCTGCAGCTGTGAAAAACTCTTTCCACATTCAGAGCAGGAATGTGGCTTCTCCTTCGTATGAACTGTCAGATGTGTCTTCAGGTCTGATGACTGAAGAAATGTTTTGCCGCACTGATCACACTTGAACGGCTTGATTGCGTGAAGCTCTTTCCACATTGGTCACAGATGAACGGCTTCTCTCCAGTGTGGATCCTCATGTGTCTTTTAAGGTTTCCATGTGCGAAAGTGTTCCCGCACTGATCACACTTTTCTCCAGTGTGAACTCTCATGTGATCGTTAAGATGATGTTTGTATGTGAAACTCTTTCCGCACTGATGACATGTAAATGGCTTTTCTCCAGTGTGGATTTTCATGTATTTGTTAAGTTGTCCTTTTTCTTTGAACTGATTTCCGCCCTGATCACATGTGAACGGCTTCTCACTGGTGTGAACTCTCATGTGACGCTCAAGAATTGTTTTGTATGGGAAACTCTTCCCACACTGAGTGCAGGTGATAGATTTATTGGCTTTTCTTTTCTTTAAAAATGTATTTTTAGTCTTTGAGCGATTCAAAGGTTTTTCTGCAGGTTTGTCATGATGCTCCTCCACTTCACTCTCCTCGCTCTCTTCCATCAGCTCTGAGATGAAAAAAATATTTAAAAAATCATTAAATAAGTCTTTAAATAAACCAATATTCAAAGAGCGAAATATGAAAGTGATTATTGATGTAATAGCAGAAACAAGATAGCTGCTGTAAAACATGAAGATCGCTCTGCTTTTCTGGTGTTTTTATGAATTAATTGCATGAATGAGGTACATTGACATTTAATTTATGGTTTTCAAAACATTTTAGACACAAATTAAATTTAGTTTTCAATCATCTAATGTTAAGTTAAAGGGACCAAACAGATCTTGTCCGCTTTTACTTCCATAGTAGGAAAAATAATATGAAAAATGGTAGTCAATGTGGGGGCGATATCTGTTTGGTTCCTGACATATCTGCCTTTGAGTTCAGCAGAACAATAAAACATATACAGGTTTGGAGCAAGCTGAGGGTGAGTAAATGATGGCAGAATTTTCATTTCTGGGTGAACTATCCCTTTAAGTTATTCTGAAAGTCCATTTATTTGATACAATTTGCTGTTTATTGCTTAAACAAACAACTGTTTGACACAGAATAGCCGCAAGTTTGAAAGTGAAAGTAAAACGTGAATGGAGCTTTGCTGCAAGTTTTATTCGTGCACTTGAGCGTGGAATAGGCTAATAGGCCTAAATGCCGATGTTAAAGGATGGTTTAGGTTGTTATACTAATCCATTTAAAATGAACGTGGGACTAGTTGACTAGAACAAACTTTAGTCGGGTGCAGCTTACTGATACAGAATTGCAGGTAAAGCGAGGCGGGTACAAGAATGATCGGCAGCCACACACTCACACCGCAGACTTGGAACAGGAACTCGATGATCTCGGAGCAAGCTCAGAACTGAATCCTGGGAACAGGTAGGTAGAAACAGAGAGGTAAGTAGTAGCAATAGCAATATCAGGTTTTTATTGCAAGCGTAGGAAGTCCTCTTCTCAAAAACGAGACCGGACGTCAAGTGCTGGGTGGTGTGTGGCTTTATACAGAGAGGTGATGAGGGAGTGATGCGGGACAGGTGGACGTGATTAGTATTCCGGAGATAATGATCGTTGTGATTGGGAGGTGGCAGAACCTGGCATGTCTGTAACAAATATCATGAATTATCACTTTTTACATTCCATATTACTGTAACATCAATGAAAAGGGTCTTGTTCAGTTGACTTTCAATTCTCAGTTTCCTTTTAAAAATCCTCTTTATCCATGACCCTCGTGGCAATGGGTAGAAGATATCTGTTCAACTTCTTCTTTTACTTATGTCTGGTACAAATTATAACCATTTTCTAATTTGTTTCAGAATGCCCCATTCATAAAGACTCCACCAGTTTCCCCTACCAAAAAATTTTGAGGAAAAGAATCAGGGAGGTTTGTTAAAAAAAAAAAAAAATAAAGTGCTGATAAAAGTAATATTTATAAAAAGAATTAATAACAATAACAATACTAATTTGCTATTTTGTATGGTGTAATTACAATGCATCTATGGGGAAAAAAGAAAAAGAAAAATAACAAATATATTACTTCATTAATGATCATATATTGATAATTCATTAATGAAAATATAATGTGACCCTGGACCACAAAACCAGTTATAAGGGTCACTTTTTCGAAATTGAGATTTCTACATCATCTGAAACCTGAATAAATAATCTTCCATTGATGTATGGTTTGTATGCACAATGTTTGGCCGACACGCAACCTTTTTGAAAATCTGGAATCTGAGAAAATCACCTTTAAAGTTGTCCAAATGAACTCCTTAGCAACACATATTACTAATTTACACCATTGATTTAACTGCTGTAATGAAGTTGTGGAGAGTAGATGAAAGCGAAAGTGGAAATTCGAAGCTTTACATCGTTACCAAACTTGACTGGGTAATTCCCAAAGATTGGGCAGCAGTGAGCCAAGTTTGTAGGCATGTTTCAGACCATTTTTTTCTCCGCGATTTTGCGGCATCCACTCACAAAAATTTTGTATTATTATTATTTTGTAAATTATATCAAGTTTTGATATATTTACGGTAGGAAATTTACAAAATATCTTCATGGAACATGATCTTTACTTAAAATCCTCATGTTTTTTGCCATAAAAGAAAAATGGATAATTTTGACCCATTAGCTATAATATATACCCGTTGGCTATATTGCTACAAATATGCCTGTGCTACTTTTGACTGCTTTTGTGCTCCAGGGCCACATATAATAAAGTAATGTATAGGTATTCATAACATTCATGTTATCAATTTTAATGTAAGTTTTACAGCACAATTTAAGTTTTACAAATTTAAAATCTTTTCAAAAGCAGTTGTAATTTGACAAAAATATTTTTTTTTCTAAATTGAATTGATAATATAGTACTACATTTAATTATGCTAATATTATTGCTCTGGCCTCATTGACACTATTATATGAGAACTCAACAGAGCTACATGATGGTATCAATGAGATGTTGTACTAATGAAGTGAACTAAATTTATAACTGAGGATTAACAAGTGAACTGAATCTACTGAATCACTATTGAACAATGATAAAATTGACAAACAATGCATAATATTCCTGATACCACTGTAATACTGGTTTGAAACAATCTATTGTAAAAAGTGCTATATAAATAAAGTTGACTTGACTTAATAATTAATAATTAAAGTTTCATTATGCTTCTAATGTTAGACTTAATCCCATTGACTTTAAATTTCACTTTGTTTATTTCACCTGGATATTATGTTATATTTACCATTCAGCAGTAGCTTGATTGTAGCTTTTTGCATAGAAAGAAAATGTCATTCATTTCTCCATGTTTCTTTCTGTTTTTTTTTTTGTTTGTTTGTTTTTTTCTAAGGGCCGTGCGGAGGTTTTGGTGCAGTGGCATCCTTGCTCTGGATGGTATGCATGTTATCTGAAGTTTACCGCACTGTAGTTAATTGACAGAACAACAAAAAACAGCATTTATATAAACTGTTCATAAACATTCAAACAGTTAAATTACATAATTATATAATACACACACAAATTACATATAAATAAATAATGTGGGTTATGTTTTGAAACTGAGACCATCATTATTCCCTGATATGATAAAAAAAGAATACATCCATACTTGAAAACTACATCATTGCAGTGTCAAGATTTATTAGTATTTATATATAGTTATTATTGGTTTAGTTATTAGTATTTATATAGTATTTATATGGCTGTCTTTTTGCTGTCTTTCTGTCTGTCTTACAGTGGGATGAAGTGGAAAAACTCCTGGGAGCCAAAAGAAAATATTCAAAGTTCATCCTGAAGATGTGTGTGGTCCAGTGTATTGTTTGGTGTTAGGTTGTATCAATGATGCTTCACAGTTGCAGAGACTGAAATCAGATTTTGTTTTTCAGTGTTATTGCACATCAGTTCAGATTTATTCCTCTGTTCTGTAACTGCTTTGTAAAGCACGTTGCCTCAGTTTTCTGTGTTTGGTGACTGTAGATAAAATGTTTTGAAATATCTGTCAGTGGCTTTGTTCTTTTATATACACTTGATTTTTAAAATTGTTTATAATTGTTAGTTGGACATTTAAGAGCATAAATACATGCACTTTAACTGAAAGCATTTAGTGGTGAAACATTTTGATAAAGCCACGTTGTTGTTGTTCTTCTTATTATTATTCATTACTATAAAGCACCTATTAGCCCACAGCCAAGATGTTGATGCAGATAAGAACACAAGGAAGACAGTGATGAAATACTACATGACAAAATACCTGAACAATATGACTTGTAAAATGATGCCCCATACCAAGCCAACAAGCCACCGGGCTTTGAGTATCATGATGCTATTATCAGATGTATATTTATGCATTTTTATATAGCAGCTGTTTGAACAACTGAAAATATAGAGAGTGTGTTGAGCGTGGGTTTAGGGATATGTTTATAGTAGGGGTATGGTATATATACTATATTGCTATATTAAGTATATATATATATATATATATATACATAGCTTCATTAAACCTTTTATTGCTGTGGTCAATGGTTTATTATTATTATTTTTAATTATATATATTGAAATTCCAAGAGTTCAAGTGGTGGAGAATAGCATTGAGAATTTATTTCATTTATATTATATATATATATACATTATGCTCTACATACACAAAGTAAATGTTAGAAGCACTTATAGCAGGTGCATATTTAGTTACTGCTGTAGGCCTTTGCTTAGGGGGGGAATTCTCTTGTAAATGTATATATGCATCAGGTTAACCACTCAAAGGAGTCTGTCATTGTAAAATATGAGTTGTGTTATTTAAGTAGAAGTACTTTAACTGCCCATATGGATGCACTCGTTCGGCCGGAACCGGAAAAAAAATCTGACGTAATTTACCATACATGGACAAGTAAGTGTGGAGCCGCGCTCGCTGTGATTGGGCTATCTTTTAAACAACATAAAACTGCGTTCCATGTTCCAACGTGTGTTTTGATGTTTTTATTACGTTAGTAATACATTAAGTTAACGATAAAATGATGCTATGTTTTGAGAAATCACGCCTTTTCAGAGATCTTAACCCTACTCTAGGCCTTCCCACACACTTCAATGAACTACAAATAACAGCGCCATGATTTCCCGTTCCATTGATAGAATAACGGAGTGTTATGGGTAATGTAGTTTAAAACATTTAGTATATAAACAATATAATTACTATCTTTAATGGACAAGTGGATATCTAAGTATATTCATTATGAAAACCTCTATGACATATCTGAGAGGCAGGTTGAAATTTTGTACATTACTGTGAGCATTTTAAAAAACACCCTTAAGCCACCTTTCCATAAATGTCTGAAAATTTTGCCAAAAATTATTAAGTAAACACAGCATAAGCAATTATCCTGTCAATTTTCTCTTTGATATTCTTAAAGGACTTTGAGTTATGGCCATTTGAAATGTGCATTTTTTGGCTCTTCCATGGGGCCGCTGCTGGGCCCCTGGGGGTGGAATGGCAGTAAAATTTACACATATGTATTCTCCTAATCATGGGCAATAAACTGTGTTGAATCACATTTATGTTTGAGTACTTTTTTCTTTTTCCCCTTTTATATTCTTACATCATGCATGTATTTGTTTTGCTGGGTGCCACGAGAATAAATATTTGACAGTAATAATAATAATAATATTTTCTTTGCTTTTTGGATGAACACCAAGAAATATAATGGACAAACTGCAACAACTTGCATTTCTAGTGTTGACACTGACAGTAAGCAAGGATAACAAGTTACACACATTGTGGCACTTCACACGTAATGAAACTACAAAATCAGTGCCAAATTTTCTTCTTCATTCCCATTTTCTTACTCCTCATGTGCTGGACATCAGTGATGTTCATGCTCTAGTTTTTAATGCAATATAAGTTATATGTTGTTCATTCATGGGTACTGTACATCATCCTCAGTTATGCATTAAGTGTTTGTAGCAATATAGCCCACTGCAGCCTCTTGCAATTCACAATCCTTCCCTTTATTTCACTGAAAATCACACACACACATGTTTTAGCTACATTTGTGGAGTGCAAATGTCCCCTAAAGATAGTCAAATGTTAAAAGTATGACATTAGTTGGGCCCCCAAAAGACTTAATATAGCAATATAGTATATATACCATACCCCTACAATAAGGATATCCCTAAACCCACCCATCACCGAAAACTGCCTCAATTTTATCCGTGATGGGTAGGTTTAGTAGAAGTGCAGTGTACATACACTCCCCTCCAAAAGTTTGGAAACACCTCTGGCAAAGTGTGGTTTGGACGATATCAGCATTAATGAAACATTAAAAATGTAAATCCTTATAAATTTTGGGGGCCAATACATTAAAGTGGGAAGTCGTTGCCTAATGGTTAGAGAGCTGGACTTGTAATCCAAAAGTTTTTGAGTTTGAATTGTAGGTGGGGGGAGTGAATACACAGCACTCTCTCCCAATAGCACGACTGAGGTGCCCTTGAGCAAGGCACCGAACCCCCAACTGCTCCCTGGGTGCTGCAGCATAATTGGCTGCCCACTGCTCAAGTGTGTGTTCACGGTGTGTGTGTGCACTATGGATGGGTTACATGCAGAGCACGAATTCCGAGTATGGGTCACCATACTTGGCTGTATGCCATGTCACTTTGTCACTTTCACTTCACTTTAAAGTAACTTGACATTATCATTGAAGACCAGCAATAATAATTTTCATTTTGATTACATAATAATGGCAATATATACGTGTCAAAGTCAGACATGCCCCTTTGCCAGCTGTGATGCCTGGTTACTGGTTTAAACTTGGCCCAGGTTTTTAAAAGAGTAATATGTTATATAATATATTAATATATCAAGTCAATGTTTGAATAAACTGAAAGCTCGGATGCCCAGATTATGCAGAGCTGTAATAGCTGCTAATGGTGGATATTTTGATGAATCGAACTTTTAAGTTTTTTCTATGTATAAACTGTTTATGTAATAAAATATGTTTTTGTATTTTGTGTTGTCCCTTATCAGTGCAATTATCACAAATTAAAATGGATTCATGCCAACATTGTCCAAAATGCAAAATAAATAATTATAACAGTATTCTACAAATTCTGTATATATATATATATATATATATATATAAAGTATTTTTTGTTGTTCATGGTGGCTAATGTAGTTAATGTTATCAAATGAAACCTTATAATGGGACATAAAACTTGAAATTAAATAGTAAAGGTGGGCATTCAAATAAATACTAACTATATTACCTTAAAGATCAAAAATTTATAAGTGAATGTAAATTTTAAATGGGAATTAAATAATAATTGTGTAAAAGTTGAGATGTAATGTAATGTCCCGTGCAAAATCCAGTTTCATAAAATATAAAATTAACAGGAAAGCAAAGCTGTCCAGCAATGTCCAGGCTCATTGGTAATTTAGAGCTTTCTGCTATCCAAATCCGAGAAAAATGAGAACAGGTTGGTGTAAGAAAAAACAACAGACACAATAGATCAGGGTTAGAATGACATTTATTTATTAATTTATTAATAAATCTGAAAATAATTTCATGAGTCGAAACTCAAGGGTCTTTTGGGAAGATGCTGAATGCAATGCTTCCAAAGTTTGTGCTACCATTTTAAAACTCTTCTTCAGAAAGTTCTGGACTGTTGTTGTCCTCACTTTCTGCTTCAACATCTTCCTCGAGCATGAAGGAAGGGTCAGTGTTGACACTGGCATAGGTGCTGGTGACTGCTGCAAGTTTTTGCAGCAGAATGTGCCGTTTGTGTAAGATACAGCAGTACAGCCCCCTGTGCCCTTCTTCGGTCAGCTCTCTGGCTGAATCTAAAGTAAAAAAATGGAGAAAATTGGCATGGATAATTAGGCATCATTTCATGAATGATATCGTTGGAAACATGCACTGCAGCTTGAATGACGAACTCTGGGTCTGTACTGTACATTTATGTGAAAGAAAACAACAAACGAACAAAAAAAAAAACTAAATAGCTAACAAGCTGCAATTTTAAATGGTCATTTAAAATTATTTTCTGAATTGGAAGCAATATTTATAGAAAACTATGACATCTTCCTTAGTGGTATCAATATGTTATTACATATTACTGAATGTTTAAAAAAAAATGTGGTACATACTATGGATCTTCATTTCCTCCTTAATCTCCCCAAGGAGGCTGTCCAGTTTGTCCAGTGCTTTCTTTAGATGTTGATAGTGCTGAGTCATTTCCTTTACAATTATGATCTTCTCCTCCTCCAATCGGCTGACCAGCATGACTTGATCAAACAGTCGCCTCTTCAAGCGGAGACTCACCACTATTTTTGAAAATACAAGTGGAGGGGGGAAAAAAAACACTTATTTCAGCTTTACGTCTAGCATAGTGGTCTTCCTCAGAGTAATACTGAAGAACAAGAACTTGTCCAACAAGAACAATTTATTTGGGTAATAATATAGACTATATACTAACTACACTAACTATATCATCCATAACTATGCTTATAAGGTATAATGCAGCCAATATGCATAATTTACAACTGAAACGTCACACTACAATTACGGTTGGGCTGATAGATGATGCCATCGCCCATCATTTTTCTGAGGCGAGTCTTTATAACAAATAACTAGCTTTTATAAAAAGTATACATTAAGTATTAGAGCAATGGAAAGACGCTAAAACCTGCTGAAAGGATGGCATCTGACCTTTCTCTCATCATTGAGGTGGTGTGTCCACTAAAGTGTGTTTAGGCAGCTGCAAACAACAGTTGCTCTGCAGAAAACACCTGTCTTTGAGTGTTTGAGAGCACTTCAGCATTTATTTTTTTCAATTGATTCACTTGCCATGATAGACAATATCCACAGAAACGTAATAGTATCTGATTTCACAGATAGTGTATTTGTGCATATAAAAATGTGATACAATGTAGAGTATTTGTTCTGGTTCCTGTTTTAAATGAATTTGTTACTTTATCATCATACCCTGGCCCCGTCCCCTGAAATCATCATCCATCGCAATGTTTCACTGTAGACATCGTCTGATGCCAATTTAGTAGACATCACCCAACCCTAACTAAAAAATAACAGAGAAAGGTATTTAAATGCTCATCTCAATATTAAGATATGACTACTTTTATTTAAAAACATATCAGCTGCACTACATATTCTATGATGTAGGATATCAAATAAGTAGGCAAATATATTTCATGTTTAGGATAGAAGTTGCTATTTCAGGATAGATACGCCGTTCATCTAGACTTTATCCTGTTATTGCAGCTAAAATAATATATATTATATTATACTAATTTAAATAGAATTGTGACGACCACTTCTAGTATAGCATATGTGTTACAGTAATAACAATAAGATTTGTACTATGACTTCATATGGTAACATTTCAGATGACAGCAATATATAACATGTGGTTCTTTACTGTATGTTGCAACTTTTTCACCACCCAGTATTAACATTTTGTGAATTAATAAAAGCACAATTATACAGCACATTACTTACCATCTCCTTGTGCTTCCCAAGGCAGAATGGCATCATCACAGAGACTGCTTGCTGCTTCTGGGTCAATTTTCTCTTCAGTGTCAGTAATGGCATTGTACTGCACAATCTTCTCTCTGAGTGTCTTTTTCAGCTCACCAAGTCTCCTTCTTTTGCGTTGCCTTGTTTGGCTGCTGTCTGTAAGGTTCAGAAAATGTAATTAGAAAACAAAAAAAAATGCAAGTTGAGTGACACAATAGCAAATACCATTTTGTCGATATAGATCATGCTTCTTTCTTCGGATGGAATAAATAATTTCATCAATTTCTCTCTGGAGCTCTTCCTGGCTACTGTGAGTACTGGGTTTCTCTTGAAAAACAGAAATAAGCAAAGTTGACCATTACAAAAAACACCACAGTATCACTGCTAAAGTTTAGCCAAATGTATGGAAAGTAAAGTACCAATTGATAGACAATACCATACAATATGACATACCGGTGGCAGCCCAGTGCTTGACATCTTTCACCCACCGATCCACATCTTCCTCAGAGATGCTGAACTCCTGCTTGAGAGTCTCAAGATTGGCTGCTTCCATTTCT
>JAUZSZ010109456.1:0-11851 GCA_034780575.1 Labeobarbus marequensis
TGATTTGGATGTAAATACCCTCAAATTAAAGCTGACAGTCTGCAGTTAAAGCACATCTTGTTCGTTTCATTTGAAATACATTGTGGTGGTGTATAGAGCCAAAAATGTTAGAATTGTTTCGATGTCCCAATATTTATGGACCTGACTGTACGACCTGTGCATTATAATTCATGTCTTCTGAAACTTTACAGTCATTGTGTGTGATGAATAAACCAGGTTTTTCTAAATTTTTTCTCACAGTACAATCAGTACACAGTTCAATCACAATTAAGTACCCTCATTTTGGAGGAGCCAGACATGTTTTATAACGTGCTCTGTAAACTGTTTTTGTGAGAAGTATTTTTGGGGTAAGTCTTTTGGGCTGTGATTGTGTAGCTGCGGTCAGTGGTTCAATGTGAGTCTTTGTTTGTTTTGGACAGCGAGTGGAGTGCTATTGAGAAAGAGATGGGAGATGGGCTGCAGAGCACCGGCCATCACATGGATGCGTGAGTTCACAGCACATGCAACACAGCCTCTGTATGAGCCATTCTAATGTATCTTTACAGGATTACTGCAAGATTTTATTGCAGCTGGTTTTGATTGCATTTATCCTACCTGGGACGATCCTGTTACCCTCTGAGAGCTCATTGAGGGACCTGAAATATGAAGGTGTTGTATGAGACACCCCATGACTCTCCTGTGATTCTACATGTGTGTGCTTCTGGTACTGAGGTGTAAAACACATATGCCAGATTGATCTGAATCCTCTCAGATTTCCATTCACGACCCCCCCAGACCAAGTAGCCAGTAAAATGAGCCCTTGGGAGGCTCAGGTTTTAATTTGGCTGGCAGACCACGCCACGAATCTCCAGGAGCCATGGCCAAAACGTTTAGTGGTAATTTTTTTCAACGTTAGTTGATGATGATGTTGTGAGAAGGACGCTCTTGGAGTAGTGTCCTTAGTGAGTCTTTAGTCAGCCCCTTTCGTTTCTATACTGGTTTTGTATTGCTCTCTGTTCTGATGGATTCCAGATTGTTGTACTCAGCAGAAAGGTCAAAGGTCAGAGCCCAATGCACTGCCTGTCTGTCTCAGCACTGAAAGAAACAACCTGTCCATCATCAGCCAGAATTTGGCAGCTGTCAGGCTGTTTTATGGATCATGTTGCTCACCTATTCCCAAAATTCCTCAAAATACCCCAAACAGGCTCTGCTGCGGGTTTGGCTTTAGTTCCACAGGCTGTACGTCTGATTTAGAGAGGATAACGAATGTAGTTTCACCAGAATGCCAGTTTGTGACATTAGGGGCGGTGCGGTATGACCAAAATATTCCTGATATCATCAAAATATTCAAAATATCATGGTCGCTGTATATATAAAAAGATATGGTTACTGGAAACTCAACGAAAAGTGTTTTATATATTAAAAATGTGGTTATGCCTATTTTTGGGTAATTCAGTGAGTTAAACGAAAAGTACTTGTTTATTTTATTTTTTTATTTGGAACTTAAAAAAGATTATTTAAGACAAAAGATACTGAGTAATACTGATTTAAAAACATAAGACACTAATATTATAAAACAGATTATTCTGACCTAAACGTTAATAATTTGATTGGTCATGTTCAAAAATAAAATAGCCGTTATACAGTATTGTTAAAAACTTTAGGGTCAGTAAGATTTTTTTTTTTTTAATGTTTTTGAAAAGTCTCTTCTTCTCACCAAGGCTGCATTTATTTTGGGGGAAAAATTGTAATACTGTAAAATATCATTATAATTTCAAATAACTGTTTTCTATTTTAATATATTTATTTTATTTCTGTGATGGCAAATTTGAATTCTGCTGATTTTAT
Organism: Labeobarbus marequensis; assembly: GCA_034780575.1. NCBI lineage: Eukaryota > Metazoa > Chordata > Actinopteri > Cypriniformes > Cyprinidae > Labeobarbus > Labeobarbus marequensis. The sequence continues at coordinate 1,828 of JAUZSZ010109456.1, forward strand.
TCTGGATTCTTTGATGAGTAGAAAGTGCAAAAGAACAGTGGTATTTGAAATTGAAATCTTTTGTAACATTATAAATGTTTTTAAATTGATTAAAAGTGACAGTAATGCATCCTTGCTGAAAACAAATATAGCATATAAAGTCATTTCCTTAAAAAAAAAAAGTTACTGACCTCAAACCTTTGAATAGTAGTTTACGTACATCTGTGACCATATTAGTTATGTCAACTACCCTTTGATCAGGCACTTTTCTATGTTACAGGTATGCTGCTTCTGTAGACGATATTCTAGAGGAAGAGGAGCATTATGCTGATCAGCTGAAGGAGTACCTTTTCTACGCTGATGCATTAAGGTACAATATTCATTGCTGTTACATTCTCATCTTAAAGGGATAGTTCATACAAAATGAGAATTGTGATTATGTATTTCCCTGAACTAATTTAAATGTGATCTGAAGCATACTAAACACAAGCTGTTATAACAGTGTGGTTGATTAGAAATGTACATGGGCCCTGTTCTCACTGAACTCTTGGGAGCCGATAGCCCCCACTGGCTGATTAATTTACATGCAGCTTTTGGTACACTGTGAACACAAAGCTCCATCAGTTCCCAGTTTTCTTGAAAGTGATCAGATTGCAGGGCATCTAGGCTTTCTGTTCAACAATTTCCATAAGAAACAATGAGAAGATCTGCTTTTATGGTTGATTTTGCATATCTTGTGGTTTATGTGTGTTTTCATAGGGCAGTGTGTAGGAAGCATGAACTGACACAGTTTGAACTGGAGATGGCCGCCCAGGATCTGATCTCTAAGAAACAGCAGCGGGAGGAACTCGCCACAGGGGTCAGTGTCCATTCGACCACATGACACAACCCAGAGACTGGAGCAATCCACATCACCCCTTTTACATCTGGAATGGGGGACTTTCCAGCAATTTTTGTATAAACCATGGCCTGTGTCATATCTAAAAAAATAGGCAAAAAATTATAAAACATAAGTAATATATAAAACATTTTTTGTTTTAATTTCTCTATTTAAATGTATAGAATATAAGTGAACTTGATTTAAAAATATACATTTAAATATAGTTGGATATAATGCAGCACAGCCCTCAATCAAGTTTGATAGTAAAACGTTTAGAACATCTTTGGGTTTGTGTGCTAGTGAATGTTTTTTTAACAGTTTTATGCAGTTAAAACTGTTTGCATGAATAAAGCCTGTAGAGAATTACCTCATTGGCACATTTAACATGTAAACATTTGAGCAGCACACAAAGCCAGTGACATACAAAAGACATTCTGACCCGATTGGCTGATATGAATAATTGCTAGGCCCTCTTAGCCAAAAGAATGGGATTAAAAACGTCCATATTTCAGCTTTCTGCAAATAAACATGGGAGGAAGAGTGTGGCTTACTCCAGCCAATGGATGTCATTGACTTTTTTTCTTCCTGTGTAGATGATACGGACCTTCTCTCTGAAAGGAATGACCAGTAAACTGTTTGGACAAGAGACTCCAGAGCAGAGAGAGGCCAAGCTGAATATGCTGGAGACACAGATTGAAGAAGGAGAGGAACTGGTCAAAGAAAGAAATGCAGAATGCGAGTAAGCAGTGCACTATTCCCACACAACCAAATTTATGTACTGCTGATGATGAAAAGCAATAAATGATGTCAGAAAGTTACTTAATTAGGTGGTTTATGAGCTGAGGAGCTTGCTCAACAAAACTGCATTGCCTTCTCATTCTCTGTGGCAGTACAGAAATTATGAAATATACAGATATGCTCCAAATACACATTCTTTGCTGATATTGTTGAATCCGTGAGAAACTCATCTAGTAAGGGTGTGTTGAACCCAAAAACAGGCTAATTATTCAAGGATGTCTTAAAAATATGTAGATTTGAGGATATTCATTCGAGTAATTATTTCACACCAAGAATCTTTTTTGTAGGGAGTTTGTGAAAAGTGCATGGGTGGACATTGAGAGATTCAAAGAGCAGAAAGACCACGATCTCAGAGAGGCTCTCATCAGCTATGCCATCATGCAGATCAGCATGTGCAAAAAGGTACAAAACAAAACTTAAAAAAATGTCAAAACAAGCAAAACACCAGTCTCTAAATTGATCAGACACAATGGAAAAGTGGTATGCTTGTATTAAAAATTAGCATGTTTTGTTCTTAGGGTATTCAAGTGTGGAACAACGCTAAGGAGTGCTTCAGTAAGATGTGAGGGTTCCAGCCATGACAACCAGAATACCTGGAGGCCTTGGAGATATCAATCCAGAAAAGCACACACTCCTAGAGACCTTGGGGACTAAAGTCTTCCTTTCAATCCTACACATTTGTCAGCCTCTTGCACCAGATGCTCTTGTGTAAGAAGTTATCAAATAATATTGACATACACTAGTTTCAGAGTCCAAATAATGAATGAGTGGGTGCTGTTTTATTTATTTCCATGTTCACGAGCCAGATTTTAGACCTGGTTACTTTTGTTACTGCACTAATTTGACCTAGACAAGAGTTTGTGAAGGTAACAGACAGTTCTTAACACTTCAGACAGAAAAAACGGACAATGATTTAACACTTCAGACAGAAACAAAAGAATGACTTAATTAGTATTGATTAATCTTGAACTATGGAATCACTTCTTTATAATTTGTTAATGTCTTCTACTTTTTCTTTATGCTTTTTGATGCCAAAATGCGTGCTGAAATCATTCCTTTTTTTCTACTTTCCTTTAACTTTTTACTACTTTAGTTCACCATAAAACACAAAAGCAGATAAAAACTGTCAAGGCTAAATAAGAGGGTGGGTTTTCTTAGTGGATCTAGCAGTTCCATTTTTATCGTACCCCACACCCCTCCTCATAATGGTGGTCTCACACATCTGGAACGTGTCCAGTTTCTGTGGAACGTGCAAAATGATCTTTATCACCTGGCGCAGAGGATACCAAAAGTCAGATTTCCTATTAAAGGAAAGTAACTTGTCTTATTCGCATGCAAACTAAATTTTCCCTGACGCCCATACAGCAAACAAAGTGGCATAAGTTCATCATAATATGCTGGTCTGTCACTTTTCTGCATATTCAGTCATAAAAACATAAGCTGTTTATGACCACTGATCCCCTCCCTTTATATGGTTCAGTTCATCTGAGAAATATTAATATGCTGTTTATGCCTTATTCAAGACTTAACTCTGCATATTTTCTTTGTTGCCGCAGCTTCCATTATGAATGCCATATTTGTCATCTGTTATGATGAGTGGGTGGGTCAGTGTTTTGATATAAATCTGGCTGAAGGAATACGAAGGTCACAGGAAAGGCAGGATATAATAATTTCCGCATTATAGAGCTGCATGTGTAACAGCCTGACCCTTGGTCATTCAGTTCATTTTTTGGTTTAGAGTGGGGCAGGAATAACACTTTTGTATATATACTGTTAAAAATCATTGTTGTGTAACACTAATGGTAATGAAAATAAATAAAAAAAAAACATTATAATTTGGCTTGTGTTTTCATATGTTGTGAGGGTCGCACAATTTTACAGTCTTGTCTACTAAATTTGTTGTGTTCATCTTTTTGATAGTCTTAAGAGCTCAGCAGATTATTTGGAGTTCATTTTGATTGTATTTCAATACTGTGTTTGAGGCTTAATGAAAATACACTGTATATGAGAATGCTTATGTATATCATGGAATTATATAACCAAATATACTCAAAGGTTGAATCAAGTTTAAGTGTTTTAATATTGAAAAAGAATCATTCTGTAGCATGAGTTGTGTACGGTTAAAAAGAGTGTATAATTCTAGTAATCTCTACAGTTTCTCAGCCATTTTCTCAGGAGTAATCTCCATTTGTTTCTGGGTTGTAATGCTTCCCTCTAGTGGTGTGTTGTACTTATGAACAGCTTTATATAACCAAAGCATTTGAGTTAACAGAGTGTGGTCAAATATTTGGTTTTGTTTGAATTTGCAAGACATGAAGGTTTAGAACATGTTTCAACAAGGTTTTTGCCCCAGTTCTAATTTTTTTTTAATCCAGTTAAATATCTTATCAAAATTTTTTATATTTAAGTGCTACTATTTGACTTCAAGTTGTTTTTAGGGCAGTAGTTTGCAACCTTTTTGATTTAAAGTCTCCTCATTATCCAAAGACTAATAGTCCTTCATATTGGATATATTTTCTGTGGTATTTCTTTTGTAATTATGTCACTGGTTTAATTATCGCTTTTAACCTTTTTATTAACAGAAACCGGGAGTATTTATATATTAAATTAATTAAACGTTTTTTATTAACAATAAAAAAATAGTTATTGAGAGGAATCATTTTGTTTTTGTGTATTTAGCATTTAATTCATTTATTTTTTTGCATAAATAATTTTAGGTTTACCCCCTGGAAGTTTATTTTAGGGGCTTTTTAACCTTTGAGGGTCTGTTTCTATTTCTGTTTTCACACAGACCAGTGCATCATTTTGAAATGTAAAAACATTAAAATATATCTTAAAATGACTTGTGTAAAGTCATTAAAGTAAATGTACAATCTGATCAGAGATAATTAGGCTGTAAAATGCGATATGTGTATCTAGATAGACCTGAAATAAAATAGAATTAAAATATAACAGATATTACAAATATAATAGAGTATTTATTATTTACTTAGTCTGCACAACGAATATTTTAAGAGATATTTATTTATCTGTTTTTACTATTAAGTCATTGTATTTAAAAACATAAAAGTCTCTGACAAAAAAAAAAAAAAATCCCTGAAATGTCGTGATTCTATTATATGAGTCTTGAAAGAAAAATTATCCTGCTAAATCTGATTATGAATACATAAATTAATATAAGATCTCACACAATTCTTTATTATTAGCTACACTTATTATATTGCTTGAATATATTTCAAACAAGAAGCAAACACGTCCTGTCACTGAAGCTCATTAGAGCGGGTCCGCTGCGATCCCACAATGCACCGCTGCACAGCTGCAGATGGAATGTAGCGCGCTAGCCTCTCATGCTAGCCGCAGCATCGCAGTAAAGTTTGACAAACACATCATGAGCGGCTCGAACCCACCGCCAGCGCTGCATTGACGACAAATGCGGTGTGTATACTCTTCATCCGCGAAGCTTTCGTTACAATCCGCCGTGAAAATGTTTGCACTCCGGCCTCTGTGTGCGTGATGAAACGGCAGCATAGAGATGGAGCTCAGGCCGATTTTAAATTACATTCATATATTAAAATACAGTAGTCTTACTAAGCTCACGTTAAATTAAACGCGCAGCTGTATCTCTGACAATGGCAACAGTTAGCCAGTGTTGTGCTTGAGTGTCACACTGTAAACACAGTCATGTAGTTTGTTTATTTTTTTAGTTAATGCACATCAGCATTATTAAGTTTGCATACATGGAGCTTAAATACTTATCTTTGGCCATTTTATTTTTTAATCATACGTTAATACGTTGGTACGTTGTATTTAGTTTAGGTTGATGATTGGCATGTCATATATAACTTGACTTTTAGTATTTCTAGCGTTATGCATATGGAATTGTTCTTTTTTTTCTTTACCTCTAAAGTATTTTTTTGCTGTGCTACAGTCGAGATTGACTTACTCACTGGGTTCATTAAGGGAAAATTATCTGCAGAGAGGCTTTGAAACAATATGTGTATTGAAAAATGCTATAAAAATAATATGACAGTCTCATATGGTTACATCTGTTATTGCAAAGCTGCAGGATGCCATCCAGCTCCTATACCTCAGTAGAATAAGAGAATAATTATGTAAAGGTCATCCTGGGTTAATAATTAATCCCGGTCAGGTATGTTTGTAATATTCATATTAATAACTTTCGTATTTATGAGGTCAATAACAGTGATTAGTGTTAAGTCAAGTTGTTTATTTGTATAGCTCTTTATACAATGCAGATTGTTTCAGAGCAGCCTTACAGTAATAAACAGGAATTAAATTATGAAACATTGTCAGTGTTGCAAAGTTAATCAAATATGAAATGACTTCAATTTCAGCTAAAAAGCAGCTGTAGTTCAGTAACAATGTCAGTGTTGTAAAGTGAATCAATTACTGTGAAACAACTTAAATTTCAGCAAACAGACAGTAGTCATTATTGAGCAAAGTTTTTGTACTTCCATTCAATATTGTCATTACAGTTAAATTGAAAATAGTTTTGAATATAAAGAAATAAATAAGCCTCATTAAACCAGTAAGAAATTATGCATTACAATCCATTTTAAGTCAGTTGTTCATAATGTGACGTAGAAGCATGAATCTGACATAAAAGGCATGAATGCGTCCTCGTTAAATTAGTTTATGCTCCAGTAGCAATTCTGGCAATGACTCTTCAAGACGTGTCAAGTCAGATCGAGTTTAATGTCATTTTCCTCTGCCTAGCAGGTGATGAAAATTCTTTTTGTTTGATTGTGCATATAGGCTAGACCAACTCTGGGCTCCAATAGAAAACATCCTCTGGAAATGACGTTTTAGGATTTTCAGAAAATCAGATTCCCATCCATTGAAGCACAAGATGCTCTTGTGATCTCAAATTATGCTGGAGAACATGCATCGTCAGGTTTTGCTGCTGCTTGTCAGAAGGGGAGGACGGGAGGTTTGTTTCCTTTAAACTCAAGCTTGTTATTTCTCTCAGCCAGGTCGACAGAGAGGAAGTGCTGTGAACGCAACTGTGTCGACTGCTGATAGGAATCCTTATGTTGGTCCTGCCTCTTCCTGTAGCTTCAGCTCAACTGCTTAGCGTTCAGCGATGAACATTGATGACAAGCTGGAGGGGATGCTTATGAAATGTAGCCCTGTGGGGCTTCACCACTCATCCAGAGGTCTGGGACCCTCAAGGGTGGACGGAAGAGGAAGAAGAGGCAGTTTGGATATGACACTTGGGGAACGGAGCTTGGCTAATCATCCCCTTTTGGCAGAGGATGATGACGATGATGAAGATGATGACGAAGACCTGGCAGGTGGAGGCTTGACCTCGCATGATCTGATATCCCAGGATGACCTGATGGTTCACGAGGAAACGGTGAAAAATGACGGACAGAATGAAGCAGCTTTCTCACAGCGAATCTCCCATAAATTACACTATACACTCAATATGCCAGTAAGTGTACAGCCGTTTGGTCTGATTAAGAGCTAATTACTGCAGCGCTTTAACACTATTATTTATTTTACTTGTGCAAGTTCCAACAAAAAATATTGGGTAAAGTAAATATTGGGTAAAGAAAGTGTGCATTTCTTCTCAGCAAATTTGCGCAAATTCAATATGTCGGAATTAAATAGTATTATAGCTATATTATCGTAATAAATGTATAACATATATTATTATAAAATTGTGTATATAATAAGTATACTGTAAGTGAGAAATTCAGCGAATGAACTTAATTCATTTTTGTTGTTGTTGCCTTTATTAGGTAAATATAAAGCAGGAGATGAAAGTGCCAGACTCATTGATTCTGAATAAAAAGGAGAAGAAACCAGGGAGGGACCTATCTGACTGTCACAAAAAGAAGAAGAGAAAGCAGCGCTTGCCTGCAAAGGTTTTCTATAATGCATCAGAGATGTCACTGATAAAATATCATTATGCTCTAAAATACCAGTTCTCTAAGTGAGAGACACTTTACAGTGCAAAGCAATGGTGGTAAAATAATTTAAATTTTAATGTGAGTTTGAAAGTGTCTTGAAATTGCTGATTTTGTCTACTTGCTTTTTATATATTATTTTATTTATTTCAAGGCTGCTTTCCTACTGAAGTGATTGTTTTTACTCATAGAAATGTTATTATACTAAAAACTGCGAAGCACATCTGTGACATTTATCATGTCCTTTTATGATATTGGTTAGCCAAGGACATAAAGTATTATGACCACTCTGGAGTTATGATGCTCTAAAGAAGCACAGTAGTTTTGAACTATATTTCCTCCATCTTGTTAGATTCTCACTATTAATGAAGACGGCTCCCTTGGGCACCAGAACCCAAAATCTCATGTCTGTGAGCACTGCAATGCTGCTTTTCGGACAAACTACCATTTGCAAAGACATGTCTTCATTCACACAGGTAAGTGGCGTAATGTGCTGGTCCTGTGGGAATAATTGACACAAAAAAACAACAAAACGGTGAACAAAAATATACTTTTTGCAGGTGAAAAGCCTTTCCAGTGCAATCAGTGTGACATGCGCTTTATTCAGAAGTACCTGCTTCAGAGACATGAGAAGATCCACACAGGTAAGCAGAGAGGGATTAAAAGTATTATACCACTGGCAAAAAAAGTGTCATTTATATTTCATTTCAAGGTGTTGTAACACATGTACAGTGAAATCTTTAGATTCAGTGATCTATTTATAAATGTAGTCCATTGCAAGTCCCTTTTTTGTGGTACATCTTTAAACTTTGAGAAAGCAAGTCTACGGTCAAAACTTAGTTTTTCCCATCAAGTCTTGGCAGGGAAAAAGCAGGCCTACTTGACATGCCTAAATTGCTCTTTATATCGTTCGTAATTGCCTGTCATGTCTCCCCTTTAGGAGAAAAACCTTTTCGCTGTGATGAGTGTGGAATGAAATTTATTCAGAAATACCATATGGAGAGACATAAGAGGACACACAGTGGGGAAAAGCCTTACCAGTGTGACTATTGCCATCAGGTAAGCGCAATTCAAAGCAGATCAGATTTGATTCTGTGCAGTGTTAGCATACATTATACAGTCTGAAACATGATGTATATTTTTCCCAACAGTTTTTCTCCAGAACTGACAGAGTACTAAAGCACAGACGAATGTGCCATGAGAATAAGGACAGGAAGGTGCGGAAAGCAGCTGCCAAAGATGGCCCTCTTCGCACCACAGAGAGCTTGGGCTTCTCTTTTCCTGCCAAGGAATGCACGCTTCCCAAGAAGAAACGTCAGAAGACCTCTGATAAAAGTCGGGTTGCGCTTATTAGTCCAACTGTTGACAAAGTGGTTGAAGCTGGTAATGAGGAGAAGACGGAAGACCAACTGGCCAAAAGCGAGTGTCTTCCTCTTTACACTGTAGACACCAAGGTCAAGGACGAGTATGTTGTGACAGATTATTCCGTTGAGCTCCCTGATTCCCCGCCTGGCAACAGGCATCTTGCAGGGGAGGAGTCTAATGACGAGATCATCAGTCCTCCAAAACTAGTGCTGAAGAAAATCGCCAGCAGAAGAGGTTTGAAACAGCAAGCCCTAGAACAGCCCCAGAGCCTCTCACCCTTGTCCTCATTCGAAGAGAGCAAAGTAACGAGATACACGTTTGAAATTGTGGACAACAAAGGCCTTTTGGATGTCGAGACCAGTCCTGACATGGAGTCCGTTGACGCCCTACAAGGAGGACAAACGAAACCAACTGGGAGCAGCACAAATTACGACGACGCCATGCAGTTTCTCAAGAAGAAGCGATACCTTCAGGCGGCAAACACTAGTCGAGACTATGCGCTTAACGTGAGCAGCATCGTGTCGCAGCCTTCTGTCACTCAGGCAGCTGTAGCGAGTGTCATCGATGAGACCGTTCCCGCCACGATCCTCTCTGAGACCCAGACGCTGAACGTGGAGATCAAGTCTAGTAACGAGAAGAATGTCCTTCCAGACGAGGTCCTGCAGACGCTTCTCGATCACTACTCCAATAAGGCCAATGGGCAAGCAGAGATTTCCTTCAGTGTGGCAGACACCGAGGTCACATCCAGCATCTCTATCAACTCTTCTGATGAGAGCAGCCCCACCGAGACATTGGGAACCAGCTCACAAGCACCCCCGGCCGAGAAGGCCAGCCTTCTACAGGAGTACTCCAAGTTTCTTCAGCAAGCACTGGAAAGGACCAGTCAGAACGACACCTACCTGAACAACCAGAGTCTTACGTTTGTTAATGACAGTGCCAGTCTTGCTGGTCAGCCTTTGTTTTCTACAGAGAAGCAGTTCACCTCCCCATCCCGGTTCAGACCGAGCATGAACTCGCCATTGAGATCCACCTTGGAGAAGCCTAACTTTAGCCTTTTAGTAGATTCCCA
>JAUZSZ010109527.1:0-11851 GCA_034780575.1 Labeobarbus marequensis
GTGAACTACGGCTCTGTGTATTAAATGCCGCTCCATTTGAAAACAGGTGATGGGGATTTACCGCTAATCAAGGAACCAGCTTTACTGACGAGATGCGTACGCATATCGCATGAGATATATCGCCCAGCCCTACAACAGTCTAATGTTTTTTTTTTTAAATAATTGTATTTAAAACAAGAATCAGTTTTTTTAATTTTCTTCTGAGCATCATATTTCCCTCTGAACATAAAGACAGAGTGTATAACAGTGTAACTATAGTGAGTCCTTCAGAAATCATTTTACAAATCAGCATGTTAGAATGTTACTTTTACAATGTTAATTCACCTTTGATCAATTTAGTATATACTTGCTAAATAAAAATTTACCCCTTTTGACCAGTAGTGTGTGTTGAAGTTGAAGCAAACAGACTACTTACAGAGATAGCAAGGAACCTTTTTGGTGTGATAGCCTGTGGAGATAAAATTTTATTTCAGAGTCAAATTTAATGAACAATACTTATAACAGCTTATACACAAACACAACACTACGGCGTACTACTGAGACTGAGACAAAAGGCCTTTTTAGTTAAGAAATGAATAAATACCCTTCAACGTGCACTTTGTTCAGACTGACGAGACTAGACATTAAAAACACTCGCTTAAAATCTAACCAACTGCTTGCACACCAGTAAGTGATGACTTTAAAACACAGCATACCAACAAGCATGCTTCCATGTCATGGAAATGCCACAGGAGAATCTGGACACGCTGATTGCTGCTCTTTAGAATAGCCATTCATTAAAACTTAGTAAGCAGTTACAGTGTTACAAAACTACACTTCCTTGTACACAGAGTCATTTTAATGTAGTACGTCTAAGACTAAGGGTCTACCTTTGACTTATTGGGCTTTTTCCTCTTGTCATGGTTGAGCTCCCGTTTCTGAACCTAAGAGAAAAATAAACATTTACTAAGTCTCTTTGATAAAGTTTTCATTTGTATTCAAACGGCATGCATTTCACTTGAAAGCAAATTAAAAAGCTGTACTTACAAAACAGTAGACCTCAATATCAATCTCAAAGTCATTAGAGACATCTGACCTGCACATCAAGGAAAGTATTAATATAATAAGCACTTCACTGAGGTGATGGGGATGTCAAGAGTGGCCTGATAGGAAATGACACTTACAAAGTGAATTTGGTGGAGAAGGTCAAAGCATCACCACTTAGACCAGCACGAGCGCTTGCTAGAGGAGTCACCACGGTGTTCTCAGCTCCAGCAAGGATCATCACAAAGAAGTAATGGTTTCCACATTCTTACATCAAAATTACAACATGATTATGAGTGAGTGAGTGACAAATTATGACAAAAAGTATCTTATTTAAATACAGAAGCATTCTCACCAGGCCTGTTGGCAGAAGAACAGATAAAGTCAGCCTTCAGAGGGAGTCGCAGCTCCAGCAGCGAGATGGACCCTTTTGAAGCAGGTATACCCATTTCCACCTGGGCACTGCTTGGGCTTTTCTTTTGGGCTGTTGGACCTTCTGCTTTTAGCCGGTCCAGTTCAACCTTCAGGGCCGCCCTCCTTTCAGCTGAGGCCAAACAAAGTGATTACTCCCAGTTTAAGAAATAAATCACCTGAAATATTCACCAATGTAGCGTAAAAAGGAAAATATCACTTACTGGCAATAAGCAGCAGTCTCTCAGCCTCAGCTTCCACTTGAGATCCTTTCCCATGTTCTTCATCTGTGCAGCAGTTGAGAGCCTGACTAGCCTGATGGATCACTGTTTGCTGCAGGTTCATCTCATTGGTCAACATCTGAGAACACAAGGTGGCATCATAAATTCCCTTCAGATCCAAGACAGTTCACTCATATTACTATGAATAGGAGAAACTGCAACACGCAGTAGGGCAAAATAAGTCCCGCCTCCTCATTAAAAGAGCCAACTGATAGTCATTGCATCATTGCAGTTGTTAAAAGTTTGTTCCCAAAGAGCCCTGTGATTCATGCTGCACATGTACACTGGCAGAACCAACCTGAAATACACACTTTTAATGCTACTGGAGCATAAGAAACAATATTTATGGGTCAACTAATGTCACATTTTATTGCTAATTTACTGTTAGTGTTATTTCAAATCCATTTGCGCATCTAAAGCTAACACGTGCCAGCACATATAATATATGTGACCCGTGCTGGCAAAATGAGTCGGAATGCGCACAGGCTAATTTTGAGCTACAGACAAAAAAAAGTGAAAAATGTCGATTTGGGTTGAATTTCAGGTTCACAAAAATGAGTTCATTAAGCCCTCGTCTAGCAATCCCACTGCTCCAAATAGTAATTAAACATCTAAAATTATCTTTATTTGTTTTCTGAGGAGTACCTTTTTCTCTGCTCACTTCTCAAGCTGCAGCTGACTGACATTTGAATCGCACACAAAGGCGCTTCCGCCAGCATGCGATTCTGATAAATATACACACAACCTACAGTATACACAGAATTACAGTATTTAAGTAGGCTATTCACACAAACATAATCAGTTATGTCTTAAGTGAACGTTACAGTAACTGTTTGGGAAAAACATCTGATGTGTAACATTATATTAGATCCGTGCAGTACAATAGTTCTTAATATATAGCCCATCTGTCTCAATGTTAATCTAACAATAAAAAAAGATCACTGCTCTTGATTGAACTGCTTTTGTAGTTTTAATAATTTATTTCTAATGAACACACTAAAGTGATTTTTACATTTGATTATTTGTTTTCTTACTTGAATGCTTTTGTTTAGGTATAAAATGAAAAAAGCAATGCACTGTTTTTTTTCTTATATTTGCTCTACATTTTTTACATCTGTTCTTATTTATAACAAAGATAAAATAAAAATTAGCTTTATTGTGATTATTAATATATTAATGATCATTAAGAAAAGAATTGGAGGAAAAGAAGCATCGTTGCTAGGTGATTTTTGCTTTGGAACCTTCAGAAAACTTTAACAGTTTTCTCAGAATTTACTTTGCTGACTTCATCGAATTCAAATGGCTCTAGCTCAGTCATTTTTCATCCGATTCCAACAAATATCATTTTGAAGGTCTTTTAATAGAGAATGATACAATAAACACTCATTTTTGAAAATGTGCTCATTGTGACTCATTTTGCCAGCACAGGTCACATATATACACATTGCATATTCTTCCATATATAGAAAAATATATCTCTTAAATTTCATCTACATGTTCCTCCTGCTACAGCTTGTTTTCATAATCTAGCTTTCTAATAAACCAGACATTGTACACTACAAAGACTGTTTGGCTCCGAATTGCTTATGTTCCTCTGTTTTTAAGTGACTTTAGATAAAAGTGCCAGCTTAAATGTAATGCATAACGCATAAACATAAATATAAGGCATACTTAACTCATTGCTAAAAAGAAAATGTATAATTTTTAACTGACAATAAAAAAACCCATTAAAAAAAACATTTCAGACCTTCATTTTCTGCTTGATGTTGATGTGACTGGAGCTCCCATTGGTCTCCATTCTCTGAGACACATCCTCTTTCCTCATAATCACCTGTTTAACATGAGGTCTCTCTGACTCAGTCTTAACCCTTGTGGATCTGTAGGCATCAATGCTGAAATCAAACACAACCATGCATTAAATACAAATCATGCTCAACAAATCAGTTTGAATGTTGCTTGAAAAGACACAACGAGCAGATGCACACCTGTACAGAAGGTTCTGGTTTTGCTGCTCATCTATGACATCGATGCTGTCAGATGATCCAGCTCGTAACATGCGTGTCCTTTGGAATTTACTGGGCCTAGATACACTCTCAGGGGTGGAACTCTTCTCAATAAATGAGCTGGCAGGAGTCGATGTCTGGACCAAAATAAAAGTTAAATTGAGATGTAACATCAGTTTTCAGATTATTCGGCATGATTACTGTTTTTTAGCTAAGGACTTACGTCCTCAGGGCTCACCATAGGCTTTCTTTCTGGGCTCTTGACAACAGCTGCTACCATCTCTGCAAGTGGAGCAAGGAGAGACATGGAGGAGATATTCAGAGCATCTTCATCTGCATCCTCATCACTTTGCTCCTCGCTCTCCTCCAGGACTCCATCAAACAGCTCATTTATCACCTCAGAGTTAACGGATCCATCCATATTCATCTCAATCTCACGCACTTCATCTACTTCTACAATGTCAACAAGAACGTTCATTATTAACAAAAAAAAAACATGATGGGAATTAGCGCATTATAATAAGGTTTCAAAACATATTCATCATGATTTTGGTGGTAATAAAATTAACAACATTTTTGTGAAAATCATATTGAATGTACAAGAGATAATACTATACAATATAATTCATTAATACACAATAGAAATTCAATATACAAGATGCATATTGAGTATATTTAAAATGCTAAATAACATGAAGATATGATCACCCAGCCGTACATATACAACAAAAAAATATTTAATTAGTCTTGTCTAGAATGATAAACAAAAGAGTTTAAACTGTTAAAGCAAATAACACCTCAATATGAAGAAAATAAACAATCTATAGTACAACTTATTTTTTTCCATACCTTTCACTTCCTCTTGCTCTTTCACTATAGGCATCTCTTCTGTAAATTTCACTTCCTTTGCAGGGCTTGGAAAAGCACACTCCTTGTCTAAAAGATAACAATCTGTTTAACTACTCATATTCCAATACACACAAGGACCACTCTAATGTTACTGTGAATAAAATGACATGAAAATGCAGCAAAGGCACATATGGCTAATTAACATAACTGAACAAAAGAAAATTAACATTGGAATGATGCTTTAGAAGAACACATTTAACTATATTATATGGTTTTTATAATAAAATACCTTTTTCACTAGATTTAGAAGAGCTGCTGAGTACTTCAGGCACTGGCACAGAAGGCTCATTATCATGCACTGGCACAGAAGTCTGACTCTGTACAGACGGTTCAATTTCCTGAGGATAAAAAATGGTTACATTAAGTAACATTAAGTTCTTTGGCTACCCATTCCTATCATAAAATGAAGTACTGGGTTTATAAAAGAGGCACAACAGACTTTGGAAAAATGAATAGTTCAAATCAAAGTCATCATTTATATTGCTATATTTCTCTTCGGTATCAGTGTGATTATTATTAGTAGTTATTCATTTGGCTTTGTCATGTCAGCTAACATAGCATGTCATGAAAACAAAAATAATAAAATATTAAAAAAGAAAAGAAAAATCAACTAAATTATAATTAAAAAGAGGTAAGACAAAGAGATTGTGATTAAAAAACACAAGAAAATGCTGCGTTCCTTCCTTTGTGGATTTCATATTGCTAAAACAGATTTTTTACACTATACATTACAGACAAATCTGGACTATAATCTTACACAATGAAATTGTGTTGCACTGTCCTATTTACAAGCAAACCTTATTTTCAGGGTCATTCTTGACCTCACTGAGATCCTCCTTGCTCCTCATCATGTTGCCGTTTTGAAATAGATTACGAATTTGTGCCAGCTCTGCCTCTCGCTCCTATTGATAAGTAAATAAAAGATTAGTGTTGATGGTTCATATGCAATTCAACAAAAATATGCCCTTTAAATAGTTCAGAATACATGCCATTTTCTGCTTCTGAGTGAGGACAGCTGTGGTGGAGGTGGCCTGGGCACACCCTAGCCTATCCTGGAGCAGCCTGGACTTGGGGGTGGCAGAGGGAGTAGCCACAGGTGTGTGGCCTTGACCTCCTAATATGGAAGGAGAATTCTGGTTGCGCTCCTGGCACCTTTCTCCAAAATGCTCTAAAAATGACTTGGCGCCTACTAAAGGTCAACATAAGCAAATATAAGATCACAGACCTACACTTCAGTGTAGAAAGAAAAAAAGAAAAAAAAAACAAGAGGAGAAACAGCACTGACCAGTAGCTCCAGCTGGGCCTCTGTGGTGTAAGGGTGTTGTGTCTTTGTTAAACCTCTCACAAGTCTGATGTATGACGGAAACATCAGCAGTAGAAGAGGGTTTAGGTGTCAAAATTGGTTTTGCAGGGCTTGAATTAAGTGCTGCTCCAGAATTCAGCTTAGATGTGCCCTGGTTCTTCAGGGGGCTCTGAGAGATGTAACCTCTGTGGGGACTGGAGGGAGATGCTGTCAAAGATTTAAGTGGACTGGAGGGCTGAGTGGAGGGATCAATCTTCAGTGGGCTGGAAACAGGAGAGGGATCTGCTTGAGCCAGTCTTGGCTGAGGAAACTCGGTCTTCTGAGGACTAGGGTGAACCACTCTGGCCGACTTGACTGGAGAGTAAACTGTTGGCTATAAGAACAAACATTTTTAGATCTTTTTTACACATAACATAAGATTCTTTCCCCACTCACCAAAGACATTCAGACTATTGTAAACCCACAATACAACCTTGCATAATAAAAAAGGATAAAACAGAATCTGTTGTTGGCGTGACCCACCTGCTGACCGTTGTCAGCAGACTTGTGTAGAGCTGGTTGGGCAGTCTGAGGTCGTTCCACAGCAGGACTTGGCTTGGTACTGTTACTCGTCACTGTACTGACTGGAGGACGCACACAGGCCGTGCCAGCCTGTGCTTGTGTATTGGCCCGGCGAGTGGGCGGGTGTCCAAGGTCATCTTCCCAGGAACCGATTGTGGCAGCAAGGTTTGCCAGTCTACCCTTTCTTCCAACAGGGAGCTCAGAGTTTGTTGAGGTAGCAGAAGGGAGATCCACTTTGTGAGACTTCAGAGGAAATAAAACAACGTTCTCTGGGACTGTTTCTGAGGTCCCTGAAAGCACAATTTTGTGTATAATACATAGTTAGATTGCTTATGTGTCATTCTGAGAGTCATATTATATACTATGATCACATATTGTCTAGATTTTTGTCTTCTGGAGGACCTTAAATATGTACTTGCACTTTATCAAAGTGTTAAAAGTTAAAAACAGTACAATTTAAATAATTCGAAGAAGCGGTCAATAGGTTTTACACTACTCGTCCATTTTGAATACATGATACACACTCTTTTTTTTAATTAAATGATTATTTGTTTATAAGATTTCATTTCTTCAGAATATATAAAAACAGGCAATGTGGATTTTGAAATTCTGACTTCCATTAAAGGTTAGTGGTCAACTGATACAGCTTTTTTTAATGGTTGATGGTGATAATTTAGAGAGCAGGGTAGCCGATGGCCAATATAGAACTGATACATTTGAATTCAATATTCGACAACACATTCATAACCATTGCTGCAATTTGAAGGAATTTGCTTATTTTCTGCAATGTTATGATAAAAAAAAAAAAAAAGTATAGTATTAGAGCAGAAAAGCAAGATATCAGCCTATGTGATATATCAGTCAACCACTACTAATGGCACAAATGGCTGATGCAGTCGCTGCAAATATGAACCAATTAATCATCCTGAAGCAATATATTGGGCTTAACTCAATATAATGAATGGTCTATAAATCTGTAATTAAGTTCTATGCATTCAGGACGTGAGAGAGAGCTGCCTACCCTCAGAGTCCCAGTAATGCCTTTGCTCAGCCAGTCTCTGTAGACGAGATCTCATGTTGGAGAGGCCTGGGGTTGGTGCATCTTTCTGTGCCTCTTTGGCTCCATCTAGAGCGGCGTGTTTCATTACATCTGTGCTTTTTGCTGGAGATTGAGGAGGGTGCATCATCTTTTCAGTGTTTGGAGGAGGTCGAGTGGTCAGCACCTCTGGTTCTGGTGTACAACGAGCAGACCTTTGCTCCACGGGCATGGGACGAACACTGCTTGGAATCAAGGGTGGCTTCTTGTCCGTCATAGGCTCAGAGGCTGTCATTTTCGGGGCCATTGGTTGTTTGTTGTCTTCTCCAGAAAGGAGAGCATTTTCATCTGAACAGCGACGCTTTGAGGGGGATGGCTTGGAAGAGGGAAGTGCTATCCAAAAAAGAAGAAAAACTTATTTTTAGGCTATAGAAGGAAAGTAATGAAACATCTAATGTTCATATGTCAAAAAGGGCATGCAACAAAATAACATTTCAACAAAACCAAACCTTTTTCAATGGTCGGCTCACTTATGACACTGTTTGTGTCTGCAAGTGGCTCCCTTGTCCTTTTAGCCATCGGACGGTTGGCCGCCGTTGGTCTCTCTGCCATCTTCCTCTGCAGATTTTCTCTACGAGCACGTGTGCGCTCTAACAGTTTCTGAGTGAGCAAAATGACAAATTAGCTTTGCAAAGTGCTCATTACATTACTATGGCCTATATGGCAGTGTTAATGAGAAACAGATCTCTTAAAACACATGAAAACGTAAGAATATGCAAGTACAATAAATTGTGTGTCAGAGGTCTACATGACATGCATGACATAAAAGCAAAAACTGCATTCAAGTATCAAAAAGTCTGAGTTTCAGTTCCTTTTTTCATGCATGGGTCCTGTTTATCTGCACTGATCATCTCTGAGTGTGAACAAACCAGCAGCTCATTCTAGCAGAACATCTCACACTCATGATTAACAGCCCTGTTACTGAGCAAGACCAAACACATTCCTGCAGTGTGGCTGTTGGTTGGCCATCTCCCAGGGAATGAGTGGAAATTTCAGTTAGTGAGGATTTCATGTCCTTGGAATTTTGTCATGTGACCCTGCAGATGAATCCTATTGGCTAGAGTCAAACCAAGCTTCCTGTATTCAACCAGCCACAAGTTATGGCCACAGCCCTGACAGCTATTGTTTTTTCCTTATTCAAAAACATTTTATACTTAAATGGCTGATATTTATATGTACCAATATATTCAATTCAAATATCATAAAGATTGAATGCACAGTGCTTATTTAGAGCCTACTTTGCATTTTGACAAAAACCTTTAAAAAACGTCGGCTATGTGAATAACTTAAGTGATTGAAAGTCACACACGTAAGTTATAACAGAAATTAAATTTTTTAAAAGGCGAATATGACTGGCTGAAAAAAAACAAGAACAGCACAACACACATTTTCATCAAAAGTTTGTTTAAATTAAGTTACATTGCAAGTAAAAGTAATACTGGCTTTATTATATGCTAGATTATGATCAAGTAGAGAAGCATTAGCTTTACACAAACGTTACAGTGTTAATAAAAACTGCAAATCGACAAGTTATAAGCTAATAAGTAACTTAATGAGTAAATAAAACAAGTTAATAAGTAACGTTAACGACGGATAACAGCACTTGAATGCTATCTAGAAGTAATGGCAGTTGGTGCACAGCGACCTGGTACTAGTTTATATCAATACCCTCTCTCACCAACTAACGATTAAATGTTATCATAAAGGGCACTCACCTCCGTGAATGGGTCCATCCTGATATACACGACGACAAACTTAAATTAAAGCACAATCCTCTTTGTTTTTCTTCTTTATTTGTTTGGTGAGGGAGTAAAAGCCTCTCCGCTCTCTCTTTCTCACGCCGCGCGCTCGGAGTCCTCAGCTGTTTGAAAAATTTGAATTTAGCGCTTGCTCACTTCTCGCTGTAGCCAACGGTCGCGTACACGTCACTGCACATGAGCTGAACCAATGAGCGCCTAGTCCGTTAACTCAGCCACGCCCACCCGCTCTGCACTCTCATCACACCAGTCTAGACCGTTTTACAGTCTATGGTCTAGACTCGCCAACAGAAAACGCTCCCGTTTAAACTATAGTTTAATGAGTTTGCTTAATTTCATTATTATTCATAGTGCAGTGAATCTAATAGCTCTTAGTATTTACATTTTCAAATTACAGGTACTTTAATAAACTTTAGGTACTTTCCTTTCTTTTGATAGGGTTATTACGTAACGTTTACGTTTGTTTTGGCCACCAGATAATTTCATGTTCCTAACAATTAAAGTAAATTAGTTTAATAATTGCATTTTTCATATAGATAAATGAAGACATCTATTTCAATTTTCTATGAATTATCTCTCTGTCTAATCAATCTATCTGTTTTAAAGTGTTCTCATTTCAATTTTGAAGATTAGTTTACATGCAATTTATCAACATAAAATCGGTTATGCAAGGTTAGTAATAGTAGATCATGTCTAAAGCTCCTAGAATTAAATTCTGTGTCCCATCTTCTGTTGAAGATTGACAGCTGATGTTACTCTATGAAGAACACCACTGGGCGATTTAATTTTCCTCATAAAACGATAACAATAATTGCTGAAGATACGCATAATCGAAGTCAGCCAATCTCATGATTTGAAACAATCACTCACTAGAACATGCAGAAACTAAGCATTTCATTTTTAGATTATTCTATATCTATGTAAGATATTTATTTTGTTATGGAAAAATGGCTGGAAAAAAGAGAGATCGATTTGATCGATATCGACTGATATGAAAAATGTGTGATATCGTGATCATTTCTGGCCATATCGGCCACCCCTACAAACACATTTAAATACGATTATAATTCTCAGATCCAGCAGATGGCACTGCAGATGAAGACAGACCAGCCCAGGCTTGTGCAATCTGGATAATCGGAAATCCATCTTTATACTACAATCACTTAAGAAACTTACGCTTTTGTGCTGGGGTTTCCCATTTAATTTGATTATGCATTAGAACTCGACAAATAAATGATAAACATTGTGTCCTACATTTCATATAACAGACTCCAGTGGATTATGTCAGCAGGTGTAGAGATGGAAAAGAAATAGGTCATTTCCCAACTTCCTGTGGATTTCTACCATGTGACTGACTTAAATATTTTAAGAGTTTAGTCATCTTCCATCTGCACTATCACTCTTCACACTAGAAATGCCACATGAGCTGTTTCCTTTATGTACATGAGTCACTGGCCAGAAAGTCCTGGTGTGGAAAAGCCTCATGGAGTCAAATGAGTCATATTTGGTTTGACTATTGAGAGTCCTACATTCTGGGTCATGTGTGTGTGTCTGTTCAAACAGTACATCTTTTTTCCTGTCTCTTTTATAGAACAGCAATCACACAGATAGATTGATTTCTCTTTCAGCTGCAGGTGACAGTACACATCACTTTCAACAAATTACTTTTCACATTATCTTCCACCATAATTTCGGACGTTATCTTGAAGGTGGCCATAAAAGTCAGTCATCACGAAGTGACTCATCTGCCAAGCACAATAAATAGCTAACATATTACAGGAAAGAACACACAATGAAAACAGGCCAGAATCAATTTCAATTCATTTATTTGTCTTAAAACCAAGATGAAGTGGGGGTGTTTTCAAAATGGGCACAATGATTAAAACAAAAAAACAAAAACAAAATTAAAATAAACCCAGAGCTGACCAGTCTCCCGCCTCTCACTTCCTTCAGTGTCTGTGGGCTGAACAGTAGGTTGACAGATAAAGTGTACACATCACATGTGGGTGTCACAGTCAGGCCAACAGTAAAGCATTTTACTGAGCAACTATAGAAAGTGAGTACCTAAGACAAGCCAAGTATCCTCCTGTATTTGAATTTGGATGTAGGACGGTCCTAAGGGTGAGGGCTTTTCTAAGCTGGACTGAATATTGCACTCCCCAGAGATAAAGAAAACGAGAGAAAATAACATGGCTCCATGAAAGAAAGAAAAGTGTCCTAACCCCAACCACACTCCTGACAAGACACTAATTATAGTGAATAAATACAGCTGACATATTTAAAACCTAGGCTAACCCTAAATTAAAAGTGATTTCAAAGGGGGCAATTGCTGCATTTGAGAGGAACTTCTTAAAAATGTTTTGTGCAAAAATATTATATGCCTACTTTATAAAGTTGTTTCTGTAACAAAATTGGCTATTGTGTGTGGAAATAATTACAAAAAAAAAAAAAAAAAGATAAAAAGGAACAAACCCAACAATAAAAGTCTTAATAAAAATCAAAAATGA
>JAUZSZ010111195.1:458-11829 GCA_034780575.1 Labeobarbus marequensis
GTTTGTCTTTTCCACACATCTGAAGACCACGTTGGACATTCCTGTGAAGATGTAGAGTCCGGTTGGATCTGGCTGGAGCCGTGGCCACAAAGTGACATTGTAGGTTTGTGGACTAAGAGTCTGAGGAAGGCACCACTGATCCCATGGTTCATTGGATGGTGCCGTTGTTGGATCTGTGTATTTAACATCATTGTTCTTGGACTTCTCTTGGGAGTAGACCACCGGGAGAGCGGTGATTGTGGCTAGTGCTCCAGCCGCTAACACAATCCCTACTATCCCAACAGTTTTACTGATGTAGAAACCCTTTCCCATGCTTCAGCAATTACAGGATGAGATGAGTTAAACTGACATCTGCACAGCTTTTTATTTAAAGCATGATAAGATTCTCCTCCCACATGAATTAATGGTTCATCAATTAACACAGCACAGCTCCAGTGTACAAAAGGGCATCAGAAGGTTTCAGAGGGTAAATTGATACCTGTTATCAAAACATGGTAAGGCCACATGTTTTGTTTGTAAAATACAATTAAGTGTTGTTACACTTTTCCAGTGATGTGATCATATCCATATGGCTAAAAATATTTTTAGGATTTGCAGGACTTGAAAAATCTGCTGCTAATGTCTTAGTGTCAGATACAGAACACTATAGAAAAAGGTGATTTTAATGTTGTGGCTAATCAGTACATATGCATAATATGTTTATGTAAATATTTTCTTGATATATAGCCATTTTGCATATTTAAATAACATGATTAAACAAACGTGTACATATGTTGTAGATTTAAACAAAATATTAGTGATCAGTGCAGAACAACTGTGAGATCTATTCTGTACATACACTATGGCAGGTCATACTGAAAAGCATCTAAGTGCACTGTTGTGAATCCACTCAAGCTGAATTTAATTTGCAGAAATAAACCTGCGCTATATAACTATACTGTTTGAGTGAAAAAAATACAGTTTAAATTACCTCATGTTTACCAGGAGCAAAGGATTAGTAACAAATGATCTTTTAAAAAGGCCACTCTCTGTGGTCATCAAGCTAGACTTTAAAGTTGGACATCAAAAACTGTCAAATAAAAGATGAAAGTAATACAAAGGTTTGGCCTTTGGAATATGTTTATTTTTATGATAGAACATTGTACCAGGGATGACGTTTACTATTTAGATTAGTATCTCAGAAAATACAGCCAATAAAAAAAGATTGACCATTCATTTGAAAATGCATGGGTGTAATGATTATAAGTTCATATTAACCCGTACCAGCTATAAATGAGGTGTTCAACAAAGTCACCAGACTCCATAAAACTCACCTTTAAAACAATAAATATTTCATTTCTTTTGTGCAATATTTACCTGACGCTGCAGATTCTTTGTGACAGTAAAATGTTTTTTAACATGAAATGTTGAGGGGTACAAGACAAGGTTAGGAATCAAGCTCATACTTGTTTCCAAAACACAATGTAACCATAAATATTTACAACCGTGAAGAACCTTTTCATGGTCTATATCTGCTAAGCAATTATTAAAACCCATAAATAAGTAAGGCTTGAATTTGGACAAAAACATTTTTAATGACCGAGGAACATTTTATATAAATTATTAATATGTAACTTTACTAGTTGGCATAAATGACGCTGGTTAGTACAGTATTATGAAATTTTGCTACATCACAGGCAAAATACAAAACAACACTATAATCAAAATTGGAAATGGTTTGTCTACAAACCAAAATCTGAAATGTAAAAGGTACACTGTAAATGACTGGACCCAGTAGTGTGCTTCGGACTCTTAAGAGTCCTTAGGTGATGGTCAGTCGTAAGTCCATAAATGGCATTATCTAAATTATCTATGGCAAAGAATGTCAACACACGATAACAACAACAACAAAAAACAATCAGACTTACAAACTCAAAATGGGGAGAGGCTGGGCACTTTTATATTAATGTCCCCGATATTGATGTTACGGGGTATTTCAGGAAGGTTCATATTTTTCACTGCAGAAACAGCTCGTGCCGGTGCTGCAGACAGACCACCCTGCCAAAAACACACACAAAAATTATTCTTTATTATTTTTCTGTTATTATATTCACTATTTTAAGTGCAGACTAGCAAACAAACATTCCCAAGTTTCTGTGTCAACCATGCAGCTAAAAATCAAGTTAATGTGTACAATATTATTTAACCTAATTTTTTTTAAAATAGTGTTAAAAATTATCATGTATGTGTCACAGAAAACTGTCACTTCCTGTTTGGGTTGAGGCAAAGCAATGAATGTAAAAGTGACTACCAGTTACTCTGTTAATGTGAACTCACCTCCGATTTCTCCATTCTATTCTGCAGCTCCACTTGGGCAACTATTTCATTCATGTTAGTTTCAAGAACCATCCCACCCATGACAACTTCCTGGAGAATGTAATGAACCTGGAAAAAACAAAAACTTCTTTCATTAGTAACTTAATACAATAATGACTTATGAATAAACAGCTAGGCCTGAGTAACAAAACACTTTTTGCAAAACACAATTTGATTCTGCTATTGGTTTGATTCTGTTTTATTAGGGTATATTATAGTAAATATTTAAAATATTTTTAAAATTTTATCTCTGGCGTCCTCTTAAATGAAAAGAACCAGTTCAGAAAATCATTTTGTCCTGAATCAAATCACACTGGTTTTGCAGAATCTTTTGATTACCTGTGGATAAGAGTAATTTATTTATGAATCTGAGTATCCTGGTTAAACTGTATGTTCTTGATTCATTAAAAAGAACTAATTTATAAGAGACACTTGTTTGTAAATCAAACTACACTGTTTACACTGTAAGTTTTTGATTCATTAAAAAGAACTGGTTCGTAGGAGTCACTTGTTCAGGAATCCAATTATTTAACTATGTTTTAATGTACTAAAACAAATGCTTCATAGGAATCCTTTGTTTGTGAATCAGATTAAAATTGCAATTCATCTGAAAATCAATAATTTTACACAAACAGCTCAGCTGAACGAATCAAAGCATTAAACGGAGACTAAACCATAACCCTAAAAATACACACATGCACATGACTACTGATGGGCATTATCAAATATGCTACATATGGGGTACTCAGAAACAAATATGATGAGTTAACGTAAAGCCATACATTGCCATTTCCATATAATTCCTTCCACTCATAAAACATTATTACTGATTAGATAATTAAAAAAAGCAATGTAGTGCACACTTCTATCAAGACCAGATTTTACAGTGGTGCCATAATCCAAAAGGCAATGATCAGAAAGAGTATACTGACCTACATATAATCTTTCCCTCATATACTGGATCGAATTACTATCACTGCCAATTATTCATGTCCTAATGAACATTTAACAGCACCAAAGAGCACTTTTTGGTAACTAAGAGGTAAGAAGTTATATGAATCATTATGAAAGGAACTAGGTTTATTTTAGTATCATGATATGCTATTATGGATTTTATTAGCATTTTTTGTTATAACAGATTTTTTGTTTGTTTGTTTGTTATGGCTATACAGTTCTTATTCATTTTTAGTTATTTTACTACTTCAAGATAAATTAATTTTTTCTAAATTAAACACTTTGAAATGCCTTGCTGAATTAAGTTTAATTTTTAAAATATTTTCTTTTATTTCAGTTAACATTTCGAGTAACAAAAATGCTTTTTTATGGTCGTAGTTTTCATTTTAGTTTTAGTTGATGATAATAACTCTGAAAACTGACCTTATCCATGTGAAAGATCAAGTCCAGTTCACACACATTCTCAAAGCATTTGTCCAGGGTTTCCACAAAGACCTGCACGACAAAATTATACACAACTGTGAATAACAACTTGTTCTCTCAGCGAGATTTTCAAAAGACTCAAGTAATGTTTCAGGTTACACACACAAAATGCTAATTAACTACTCATGCAAAAGAAAGAAAAAAAAAGTTCTATGGCATTACCATTAAGATGGTATTCTCATATATACCATACTAAATGAATGGTATTTACATATTACTTACAGGTAATATGGAATTGGTATGGTCCAGTGAGAACTAATGCATCCTTATATGTTAAATGACCATTGCAATAAAACGTGTTTTAAACTCTGCCTTGTTTTTATGTACATCTTCAATAAAAAGTTGATACATCAATGGAATATGAGATACCTCTTGTGGTTGTAGGCCAGAACTACAGTATGTACAATGCAGTATGTTCACCTGTATGAGATCTAGAATCCCCAGCTCGCTCTCTGATGAGTCCACACAAAACACAAAGTACAGGGTGGCATAGTGTCTGTAGATCAGCTTGTAGTCAGAGCCTCCGATCAAACTAAAAGTGAATAGAAAAACTATAGTAAATACCTTTTGCGTTTTATTGAGCACCTTAAAATAACTTTTGACATTTGTTGAGTATGCATCTTGATAAAGTACTACATACAGAGATACGGTTGACAATCATAACAGTAAGCCCTTATGTGTAATATTATTATGCATATTGTCACCTTCCACCCTCTAGAAAATTGCAGACATTGTCATCTCTTTTGGACACCAGATGAAATGTCTCCCTAATGATCTGTTGTTGCATGTCTTCTGCCTGTGAAAGAGACATGACCAATTAAATTTACCTTGGATTTTCCACATTAACTTTTAAATTACACATTAAAATATACAGAGGAGCGAATGAAACATTAGTGGTATATATGTTTACATTTATATGGATGAGCATATACATATATAATAAATAAGCAAAAACAAAATGAAGAACTGACTTTCCAGTAACAAGCTGACAAAAAATAAATATTCCATATCACACAATATTATATGTATACACAATTATTTTATCTGAAGCTGTATGTTCATCAATGACATACTGAATAAAAGACAATTAATTAAATTAATCTGTATAGTAAGAATGGCAATAGCCTGCGAATGCAGTTTCAGTGTCCTTTATGCGCTTATCTTACAAAATATTGGTAGAATCTGATGAGCCTGGGTTTTCCATGGTTGTTAAAAATGAGAATAGCCTTAATCATCCTTGCCGTTTGATTATTTTTATGTGGTTACTCGTTGTTTTTTAGCTAAGCTTCAGCTTGTCAATAAAAAACGACTCTAGGTACTTCCGTGTCACGTGATTTTGCATTAAAAAAAGTCCGTTGCACATTGCAATGTTTGGAGGTATTTGTTAGTATTCACATAAAAAAAAACAGTTTTACAGATAATCCGATTATGCTTCACAAACTATGACTGCCGTGGTAATTTTTGCAATGATTCGTGATTTTTTAAAATCAATTTCCACCTGCGTTCAATGAACTCGCATTGAATGAGCTGAGGACTTTTATTTTGACGCGACCCGGAAGTCCTGCATTTCCTGTTGTCGCATCACTAGTGTGTCGTGTCTGTCAGCTAGCTGCTACTTATATAAACAACCCGAATTAAAATATGAAACACTTGACAGGAGAGTGACAAAAAACACGCACCGCATGAGGAATGAGACGGTATTCATTTACTCACGCTTGTAAACTGCAGTAAAGAAAGTGTTTTGGAAACGCTGCTGTTTACTTGTATACAAACTGAAATTTATATTGCGAAAGGACGCTTAGTATTTGTTGGTAAGTGCATCCTCGTGAGCGTGTTTATGTTTGCGTTATCAATGCTTTATAGTTAATACCGTTTTTGTATTATTATTTTCTTGTAGCCATTCAATAACTTGTGCTTAATGCAATTAATATGAATATTTTATGTTATTTATACTGCGTTTCTCTTAGAAAAATAGATCCAAATGTGAGTTAGAAAACATGTTCCATTGTAAACAAACAATAGTGGTGTTTGTGATCACACTCCTCTTAACTGACCTACATTCCCATAGTTATGATTCTTTAGAAGTAATCATAATAATACTCTCAGATAAGTATTTTGGGTTGTACTTATGATTTGTAACAGCATTCATTTGCATTTGCACTTCTTTAGTGTTGTAAGTTAAAATGATAAAACCTTTAATAAAGGGTCTTAATTAACCCTTTATAGGTTAAGAAAAACAGATATGCAATAACGCATTGGCATGGAAGTGATTTAATTCTATTCGAATTTTTTCCTCTCTCTATAGCAACAAACTGCTTTATTTCTTTTCTGTCTTTTCTAATTCCAGCTCAGGACGGGCCATCCGTGAATAATCTACTTCATCTTTTAGTGAGTTGAGTTTCATTCCTTTGTTCAAGGCTCGATGGAAGTCATATGATCTGTACATCCTGGAACGGGTTTAGTGAGCCCTTCAGTGCTGTTTGCAGTGATGGCTGTAACCGGGCGTTCGGAGGGTGTGGCAGACATTTATGTGCTTCACCCAAGACCTATTTGTTCACTTTTGAATCTTCCTTATAACCAGCAAAGCCTTTATAACTGCAGGTTCAACTCAAGTTCAAAGCACTTAGAAGAGGTTAGGGCTTATGTTACTTTAAAATGGGAGCTTCTAATGTGAAAAAAACATAAAAAGTAACTTTATATTATGCTTCAGTGTTTTATAGCACTTGTGGTCTAGTCTTAGTTGAACAGAATTGAAACAGCTGTTTTTGCAGGTAGAGCAGATGAAATTTCGAAACTTTTCTTTGTAGTGTTTTGGAATTTGTACTAGATGGCGCAATTGAATCACATTTATGTTCATTCTCACTTCCTTCTCTGATACAATTCATATCTATCTTTCTATTATCTAATGTATTTAAAAATGAATATATTTGAGTTGAGTTACGGTTTTATTGTTGTTTTTGTATATCTCGCAGGTGTTGGGGATGTGACACCCTCTCACATTATGGTCTCAGCCACTCATGTGATCATGACTGTCCATCCCGTCCTGGTTCTGCTGCCCATTCTGGGGCTCCTTGTGCTTCCATGTGCACCCTTACATTTGGTGAATGGCCTCAGGATAGTGGCTAATGTGACTGTTAACAACACAGGGGACTGTGACCTAAAATATTGTAAGTCTATCTCTACTGCACCTCAAATATCCTTTTGATTGATTGATTTAAATTGCATTTCACTAATTGTTTTTTTTGTTTTTTTATAAATGTAATACTTCTGAATAAATATTCTTGGATTTCAATAAAATATTTAGATAAAGGTAACTACACAGGATGAGCCATGAGGTTCTCTAGTGTAAAAGTTATTTTTAAAATGTCACATTTTTAAGAAATAGTTATTTTATATTGTTTAATTTATTTGTGATAGCATTTGCCAGTGATACGCGAGGCACTGCAGGGCTCAACAGTACAACACTCACAAGTTATTCTGTACAATAGTATTTTTGCTGGTCTTATCTGTCTATCTGTCTGTCTGTCTGTCTGTCTGTCTTATTGATAGATTTAGTAGGAAAGAAAGACAGGAAATCAAGAGTTAAGGCTACTACTCTGACAGATGTTTGCCATGCCAAAATATTAAAGTGTTTTTGTGTGCGAAAAACATTTTCTCATTTTTTTTTTAATTTACTAATTGGTTTTTATTTATATTTGTCATGTAATGTAATCTTGTTTAACACAGAAACTATTTAAAAATTAATCATTATATTATGCAAAATACGATGGGGCCATTGAATAAATTGTATAGATATAAATATATAGATATATTATAATATATATTGCAATAAATATATAATATTACATAATTTTTAATATATTTTTGCACACAACCTTATCTAAGCATCTTGATAACTTTACCTTTGTCATATCTTCATCAGCACAATATTCAATATATCAGATTGATTTTAATTTAACTTTTAAAATTTAATTTAATTTTAATTAAATAATTTTTAAATGGATAGTTCACCCAAAAATAAACATTTTGTCTTAATTTACTCCCCCTCATGTCATTCAGAACCTTCTGTGGAATACAAAAAATATATATTTTAAAGACCCAAACAACATTGGACCCCATTGACTTTAATTGTATGGACGAAAAAAACACTTAGACACTGTTCAAAGTGTGTTTTGAATTGACATGAGAAATGATGACAGAACTTTATTTTATTTTTTTATGTGCATGATCAACTAAGTTCTGTCTTGACCGTTCCATCAACTGGCCTCAAACTCTCTCACACAGGCCATCCTTATTGTTGAACCCTGCACAAACATAACTCTTTGATTATTTTCCACTATTTCCAAGAGTTAAACCAGCCTGTTTTTCTTTTTCTTTATTTCTTTGAGGGCTTGAGAATGAAATGCAATCTGCGTACTACCTTCAGAGATAAAACAGTGTACCTGTGGAATATCATATTTTTTTTAAAAAGTAAAGCCATATGTTGTGTTTTGTCTTTTATACATCACGTTTTTCCCTTGAAGGACGTGCACTTTCAAAGAAGGCCATGTGTTTTGCATTTAAGATGAAAGGGAGGCCTGGGTTGGCTGTTCTGCTTATGCGCCAGGCGTTGCTTCAGCAGGCCATACCCTTCTGCAGTCTTTGTCAAGACATGCTCTTTTTCTAATTAAATTGCTTTCTTTTTCCCCCCTCTCGCTTTGACCACACACGTTGCACTTGACTATCTCGCCACCTCTGTAAACACTCAGACAGCCGAAATGACCCAAAGGCGTGCTGGCTTTGTGTTCGGGGGTAGAGAGACTGGCCCTGCCCCCGCCCGATAACACGCACGTACATTGTCGGTATTGAGTTTCCATCACGTTAACCGTACAGAGATCGAAAGCAAGGTCAGAATCGCCATCTGAAGTCTGAAATGTTTGGAATGATGGCAAGCTATAAATACATAAGCATTCCACATTCCACTGCAGGGAACGGTGTGTTTTGGACACGTCAAAGACTAAACGTACCACAGGGCAACCTGTGGCTACTGCAAAAAATCAGGCCAGGTCCTCTACTATTTCACACTGCTCTCCTTTCGCCTTTGGGTTTGTGCATTTTCGGCTTCAAACAGCTGGAGAATTGTTTAAAAGGAAAAAAAATGCACACGATGCAGCTGGCCCCTCGATTTAGTGTGTCAGCGCTGACCAAGAGATGATTCAACTGGGGGTTTTCACTTCACCAAGGCTGATTATTGATTCACCTGGAGCTTTTAAACGCTGGATGATTGTCCGTTGACAAGGTCCAAAAACGGAAATGGGGGCATTTTGGAGCATTCTGCAGTGCCAGCGCAAGCAAATTCTTTATAGCCCCATTGGTCCTGCCGTGCTGCAGCCACCTGGTTAAGTAATCAGGGGAAGTGGGAATAAGGGAAAGAGTGGAGACGGATGTGGAGGTTGAGGTGTGCTGTACCTAACGCACACATGGCTGCTGGGAGGGGATCAAAGAGAGGTGCGGCAAGGTCTGTTTTTCCTCCCAGACATGGCTCGTTGCCGAAGACTGCAGAGCTCAAGATATGCTGTTTGACATCCAGTAATGAGCATTCAGGGAACATCGCTGTCCCAATGAAAACAACTGAGGTTGATGAGTCACAGATGCACTGTTCATTTCATTTCATATTTTAGAGCGAGCTGTAAAATATATTTGGCCATAACAGCCTTTAGAAACTTGGGTTTGGGTTATTTGTTCTCTTAAATTTGGGTTATGTTTGCACAAAGTGTCCAGTTTTGCTATTTGATGATTTATGGATTGGAAATTTTGATGATGGCTCAGAATCTTTTTGTATTCTATGTCCAAATTGGTGTAATATATGTTTGTACCTTGAATTTCTCGTCTCTTGTGAAAATATTTGTATTCGATTTATTACCTCTTATTTTGTCAGGGTTCAGACGGATTCAAACTGTTAACTTGTCGACTTTTTAAAAGATTCATTCAGAACTGGCCCATAAGAGTCATTTATTTGTGAATCAGATTAGACTGGTTGTATTTTTAGCTCACCAGTCAATTCAGTCTTCAACTCACATTCCTGTTAAAATAAGGTTTCTTTTGCCGTGGCACTGATTCATTAGCAACTGTGTCTGCTCAGAAATCTCATGTCATTTTGAAGTCCATTGAAATTGACTGCAAACGAGGTTTATTTCAAGTGACAATATTTGATTTGTCCTGTTGATTCCTTTTTTTCTTCATTTTTCAGGTCCTCCGGATGAAGTCTGTACGAAGGCTATTCCTAATAGAAATCATTCTGTGTGTTTTCTGATCAGCTGCCCGAACAATACCCAGAACTTTTCTTGTGAAAATATCACAAATTTCAACGACATGTTTGCGGTACCAAGTGTGAAGACAACTGGTAATACCTCCCCTTGGTTTGCCTGCATTTTTTTTCTCTGTTTGTGCTTTCAATTATAGAATTTTTCATCTCTTGCAAGTATGTTTCTATTTGTTTCATTTATTAACTTTACCTCTTACTTTGAAATGATTTGTCACACTGATTAAAAAAAAAAAAAAAAAAAAAGTAAATTGTGAGGTTATGGGAATATTAGCCAGATGTCACCATTTACCAAACCAAACTTTGTTTTTGCAGACTCTATCAATGTGGGCAAAAATCAGACTGATAAACCAGCGCTTCCCCATCAGACTGCTGGCACCAACTCTTCAACTAATGTAACACAACTGTTGCCAACTGAATTTAACGACTCGATCTCCAGGACTTCCACTACCACAGATCCGACCACTTTACAAATCAAGTTTATGAATATAGCGACCACCAACCTGCAGACTCCAACAGAGAAAGCCGTCACAACTGATGCAGTGCCAAAACCAACGATCACTGCGACCATTCCGACAACACCAGCCGTGACATCCACCACCACAACTACACCTAAACCAACCACAACCAGCCCTAAACCCTCTCCAACAACTACCAGCACAACCACCAATGTCACAACAGTTGCACAAACCATAATTCCAAAACAGCCTTCTTCACCCTCACCATCAGGGACCAATATGTCCGCCAGCATTTCACCATCAGTGCCTACAACGCCTTCATCCACTCCTTCCACAAAACCAATCCAAACTTCTGCAGCATCATCAGATGAGAAGCCATCACCGACCACACCAAAAACTCCACTGTGCCCCTCAGTAGTTGCATCTACACTGCCTAAGGACATTCCTAAAGGGGACCAAGCCATGATTGAGGTGGCTGGAGACCCTTTGACCAGCCAGCTGTTGAACACAAGCTCCTTGTTGGCCGTTCTTCTGTTTGGCCTCCTCTTCTTTGTGGTCACGGTGGCACTGTTTCTCAAACAAGCATACGAGAGCTACAGGCGGAAGGACTACACTCAGGTCGACTATCTCATCAATGGAATGTACTCTGATTCGGGGGTCTGACCGGGATTGTGCAGTTTACATTTCAGTACATTTCCATTTTCAAAGGTTGGTAGCAGATTGACTTTGGTTTGAGACCCCTTGGTAGCACTCAAACGCTCGAAAGTCCCGTATGACTTCTAAATATGAGAATTCAGCTGGTGCTCGAGTGAGTTGGTAT
>JAUZSZ010113694.1:0-11809 GCA_034780575.1 Labeobarbus marequensis
GCGACATGCAACGGAGTCTGCCAGTTCTTATCCCGTGCGTTAACATCGGCAGAATGACGGATCAACACGCGAACGGCGTCCTAGATGTATACAAAACAAAACGATGAACTATATTGTGTATTTCAGGCTAGCTGGAATACGATTGCCCAATCAGCATCCAGTTTTGGAAAAATCCTGTTATAATCACACAGGAGCTGCTGCATATGATTAGCATTGTTTTAAAGGCATCCTGCTGCATGACAACATTACACAACATCTGTGTCTCATTCAAACATGAGTGCATGTTTAACAACTAATCCTACCTCGCTATGTGATGCCACTGCCCTGTGGAGTGGAGTCAACCACATGTTGTCTTTGGCATTGACCCGCGCCCCTACAATTAAAGAGAACAACAAACATCAAACAAGAATAACCTCAATAAATTTAGGGCCCTATATACTTATTTGTAAAGGAGTAGTTCACCCAAAAATGAAAATTCTGATTCAAAACCATCCTTTATGTTCCACAACAAAGACGACACAGGGGTTTGGAATGACATGAGTAAATGATGACAGAGTAAACTATACCTTTAATGGTCGTTTTTTTATATGAGATGCTGTAAAGGTATTATGGAAAGGAGGTGAGAAGGGAATGGAGGGAGAGAGAAAGAGAGCATCTCTACCTGACACAATGAGGAGCTCTGTGATCTCAGCATCTCTGAGGAAGGCTGCTGCATGAAGGGGAGCTCGCTTCTCAGCATCCTGAGAGAGAATGAAAAAAGACAGCTGGAGAGGATGGAAAGATTATGTTAAAAATGAAATCAATCATGTCTATTAGCTTTGAACCCATCTATATGCTAGTGTACTCTTAAATGTTGACAAGCAGAGTTGATACACTTTCAGAATGCAGTTTATTTCTGTGATGGCAAACTGAATTAGTGTCATTGTCTTCAGTACCACATGATCCTTCAAAAATCATTCTAATATGCTGATTTGGTGCTCAAGAAACATTTCTTATGATAAGTGATGTTGATAAATGTTGTGATGCTTAATATTTTTGTGGAAACTGATATAGTACATTATTTTCAAAGGATTTTTTAATGAACGTTTAAAAGACCAGCATTTATTTGAAACAGAAATATTTTGTAATATTCTAAATGTCTCTACTGTAACATTTGATCATTTTAATGTATCTTTAATAAATAAAAGTATTAATTTTATTTAAATAAATTCTTACAGATACCAAACTTTATAACAGTATTCTATCTTGGACATAGAGGTGTAAAAAAAAAAATTGTATCCAAAAATAGACAAAATGTTCTACAACAACCTAACAGGAACAAGTAACAAATCATATTTTGCCACCTGTGGCATAAACAAAAGGCTACTGGCTAATTTAAAAAAAAAGGATGAGCCCTTCAATACGTGTCACCCAAACTTCCTGTGTCAATAGGAAATAGGCTACATCAACACTAGAAAGACAACTTTGTCTGTCAAACCATTTAATGTGGTCTTTACAATATATTTGATTATTTTTAAACACCAAAACCTTCAAAATTCTCTAAAGTCCAAATGTGGACTGCAACGTTTCGCAAAGTCTTCCGAATGCAATATCCATATTGCCCATCATTGCAAGAGATCCACAACAAAGGAGCATTGACTGGCTCTTCACAATCACTGATGGAGATGGAGTGTACTATTGTGCGCACACATTTGCAGTGGTGACATCTCAGCGCGTCCATTGTCTGAACCTGGTTGCACATGCAGCCTGAAATCATGACTTTGACCAGCGGCTCTTCATAAAACATTTGGACAGCAAGCTAATTCTTGCTGGAGCCATTAGGGCGGACACACTGAGACAAGTAGAATAAATAAATATTCTGGAAGAAGAATGGCCCTGAAAACGGTTTTGTGTACTGTTGCCTTTACTGAGACAAATGTATATAAATCTCTGGCTGTTGTCCATGGGATTCCTCGACTATTGTGCTGCAAGAAACAAAGAGATGAGATATAGTCATGTGAGAAGAAGAAGAAAAGAAACAGATCCATACCAGTGCATTGACATCTTCTGATTTACATATGAGCACACGAATCTCATCGGGGTCTCCGTTAAAGATGGCTTGGACGAGGGGAGGCTGTGAAAAACAAGAGATTATTTAAAATTTTTTACCTTGAAATATCAGTTTCAATATTATTCTGATAGTAAATTAAGTTCTAATAAGGTGAATAGCTTTTGTTTCCTTCTAATAAGATGAATGGCTCTTTCTTTCCCACACTCT
Source organism: Labeobarbus marequensis (assembly GCA_034780575.1). Classification (NCBI taxonomy): domain Eukaryota; kingdom Metazoa; phylum Chordata; class Actinopteri; order Cypriniformes; family Cyprinidae; genus Labeobarbus; species Labeobarbus marequensis. Next base: position 2,258 of record JAUZSZ010113694.1, read on the forward strand.
CCCTCAAACGTCTGTTCTGGGAGTTTGTAAATTTGGTGAGCACATACCAAAATTATGCAAAAAGGGTGGATTGCTTTACAGTAGCAACAAATGTTAATTTACAGCTATCTATCCACTGTAACTACAACAGTGAAATCCACTCACGTAACTGTAGGGGGCTCCAAAGTTGCAAAAGCACACAAAACTACATACCATTACTTTATGGTGTGGACACATTTACTGTTGTTCAGCGAATTTTCTTGGACAAAATCCAGTAATTTCTGTAGAAATTCTCGTAATCAGAAGCAAAAGATCCATACAGATCCGTGCAGATTTTGCAACAAGTTCAAATTGGTAAAGTAACTTCCGTGTGAGCTGTGCTTCATACATTGCTACACTACAGACAACTGCATTTCTTTCTCTAATGTGACTGCACCTTTAGGATAACAGATTTGAACAAATCGCTAATGCTAGCACCCACCCAAAACACCAAAGAAATCACAGATTAACACCCTAGCAACCACACAGGAACACACTAAAACCCACTCAGAACACTTTTGCAACCATACAACAGCGTCCTGGCAACCGCCATAGCACTGTGGCGGCAAATTATGCAAAGGCAAGGGCCACATTTTCATCAGAAAGTATACAGAGCTACAAGAACCTAGATTATCCTTGTGCTGATTACATAAACGTTATGTTTTAGATCTCTGGAATAATTTTGTCATTCAAATGATCAGTTCTTGAATCAGTTTCTCAGCATAAATCAGACAACCAGACAACTAGGCTGCAAAACCACACAGCCTTCACCATTTCCATGAAATGGCGTCATTACAGTGAAGCCAAATCGAGACCCAAAGAGCCCCAAGGAAGCTTTGCACCACACACTGTGGTCATTAAAGTCATGTTTCCTCTATGTAATTATCATCTTCAGTCCTTGTTTATGCAGCAACTAAAGACCAAACTAATGCCTAATATATTTATAAACTGTATTTTGCCAGCTACTTTCCTAAATTCAAGTGCCAAGCTTCATATATTTATATGGCAGTGCATTGAAAACCATGATAACCCGACACATGTGTGGGATTAGAGAAGCATAACAACACCGAGGTGGTTTGAGCCAAACTTGGCTGCCTGCATCTAAACTTCCAGTGTCTCTATCTGCGATAACCCCCACATCTCACTTCCTGTTGCTCTTCTTCACCTTCTCAGAAGCGACACAGAGGAAGCGTGGAAAGCATTTTCACTTCCGCTATACAGCAGAACACATGCAGGCAGGCCAACATGCAAATGAACACACAGGATTCAACAGTAAGACCGGGGATTGTAAAGACAAGGATGGACTTTTAACATCTTACCGGTATATCAGCATACTTTGTAAACGCCATATGAATTTCTAGCAGTAATAGAGTCACATTAGGCTATGGCTTTTTCGTGAAGAAAAGTTCATGTTTTATCAAAAATATTAATACATTTTTTCTGACATTTCAAAATATGTTTCTAAGAATAGCTTCTTTCACTATGACTTTCTCTTTAATATACACACATACCAACAAACTGTCTGTGTAGAGACAACAGGAGATGTGTTGTTGAGATCTGCTCTATTTTCAGCTGCAGAAACAGGCCATCTCACACCCACTCACTTCAAACTCATTTCATCATCCATAAAAAACGATCTCTGCTGTGCCAATTCGCCACAAGCCATCATTCATTTTTTTTAGTCATTTCAAGTTACTCAGCTCTGTAAAAGAACCAAAAGCTGAACAATTTCATGAATTTTCTTTTCATGTATCTTACCATATCATATATCATAAAATAACTGAGACCTCTTTACTATCTCAATCATTTATTCTATACAGCAAAGGAATTAAATGGAGAGCAAATGGTAACTTTTTCTCAAGTCTCCTGCTGTTCCAATAATCTCATGTGCCTCCTCTAGAGATTAGGGCTAGGCGATAAATCGATAACAATAATTATCGCGATATAATTTTCTTTGATAAAACGACAACAAGAGGTCGATAAATGTTTATTATAATGTTTATGCGGCAAAAGCAGAATGAAAGTGCGCTAGTCATTTTAACCATATCACATGGACCGTTTACCTGCTCGGCTCAAAGTTCAAACTATTATCTCAAACTAATATCACTCATTAGAACATGCAGAAATTAAGAAATTAATTTTTCTATTAAGATATTTTTTAAATGGAAAATATGGTCTGGTTTCTACAATTTTCACTTTGGAGCTAAAATCTGGCTTTAAACTTGAAAGAAATAAAGACTTGACATTTATCGTAATAATTATCGATATCAACTGATATGAAAAAAATCATCTTGATAATTTTTTGCCCATATCACCCAGACCTACTAGAGACTCATCAAATGTTGCAAATTTGTCAAGACAAATTTGTCAGATATTTGAATATGACCTCAAACATTTTACCAAATTATTTTAGCAACGTGAAACATAAATCTTTGAACTCTGCATGCTTCAGGTGCGATCATATATTAGCGAGAGTTTGGTGACTTGTTGCATAAAAATCTCTATTGTCAGTAGTGTAGTGCTGTATGAACCTCTTTCAAATCAAGCAGCATTCTGTTGGTCAACGCGAGAATTTGTGTGACAAACTTGACAAACTTTCACCTTCACGCAAAATTCCAAATTGTGAAAATTCCTACTGAAAAGACTGAATTTTATCTGTGAAATGTCCTGATTGCATGGATTCTTATCAAAATGGCTGGATTCCACTCATAAAAAATTAGCGAACAACGGTAAATTTGGCTGCACATTTATTACGTCAACAATTTGTCTTCATTCATTGTTTCCGTTGTTTCTCTCAGTCAAGACATCTGAGAAGAAACAAGTCCAAGGTGAAAAATCTCCTGAGCACATTCTAGGCTATTATACTTTCTTAGGGGATATCATATTAAAATTATTTTCAATAATTAGTTCACCAGTGGACCCCCAGGGTTCCTTCTCTTGGTGGAATATTTAAATCAGCAGAATTTGCAACAACAACATTCAATAAATTTGAGAAAACCAAATGTTTACATTTGCAAGGCAAATAAAAATCACACGCACAAGATCAGGAATGTAAAATTTATAACACAGAACTGGCCCTAAACACTCACACTGGCACTGGGCCACAGGACCATCCCTATTGAGCTCTTTTATGAGAGCATTGAATCTATGAGGATACAATGATGAATTCTCTCGACTATGAGATGTTGCCTCTGTCTTGATTGCATGTAAAACCACACAGGTCTTCTCTCACTGGAAAGAGAACACAACAGCTGGTGACAACAGTGCTGTCTGTGTTAAGGCACCGCAAAGCTTGGGGACGAGATTGCTGAGCGCTGGCACAAGCAGGGATCTGGACGCAGCTCATCACAAACGAGGACATTCCCCGACCTCCCAGTGCCGCTCCATGCCAAAGCCAAACTCTCAAACACTGAAGTCATTGTTGACGTGCATTAGGCTACACGACCTCCTTCCCCCAACTCCCCGTCCCCTTGTCTATCACTACAGCCAATAGAAGTGAGCCAAACTTTCTTTTTAGCCAATGACGGCTGGCGTTTCTTCACTTTTGACAACTGGAGCACTGTAGGCTCTTCTTCAAAACAAAGCAGACTCCTTAAGAGTCATGGGTCTAAAATGAGGAACTGCTGATGTCGCACAATAAATGAACTGCAAAACTGATATCTAGTTCCTTGTGACAGCATTTTTTCCCCCTGATATTTAAAGTCAGCATGAAATGGAAATTTGCCCAAGCATATTTTTAAATGTTTTTTAACCTTGTAAAATGTAATCAAGATATCATAACTTGAGTTTCTGGTGAAACAACAGACTTCTCTCTGCTGTGGTACAACGGACTTCTCCAAACATTTAGTCCAATTAAACATCCCCTTTCTTACAAATGACTGCAAATTCACATTCAGATCTGCCTCCATCCAAATAACAAATGATGGATTTTTTTCTTTTTGAAAATCTGTTTCTCTTGGATGTCCATCACAATATTGAGGAAAACATCTGTTGCTATTTCATACATCACAACTTTATATAAACCATACGTTCTGCTAATCATCTGATTCTGGGGTTATGTTGAGTTTGGTGAAGATGTATGTCTTCAACAACACAGTAAGCTCTAAAACACTCTTTTGAATAAATCTAAACTGAAAGAACCTAAACTTTGTTTTCTGAAGGGTAAAAATATAAAAAGTGTAAAAAACAAACACTGTCATGAGGTGCATAACAGAAGTAACTAAAGTCTTATGGACTGATGTGAAAGCCATAAACACACTATCCTCTATTTCCTCCCTCTCGGGTGCTCTGAACTTGTGTCATATAACCCTCCGAGACTACAAAAAAGCATGAGAGGGGAATGCTGAGATTCAACAACTTCCTGTTCCTTTCCTCTTTGGGGCAAAGTATGGAAATCAAATGGTACACAAGACCAAAATGACCATAAACATTACTGCACTCAGAACACTTAGTGTCATATATTAACTTCTACTAAATAAATATACTGGGTTTAATGCATGTACAACTTTCTGGGGCATGGTGTTAAATACCACACAAAAAATAATTTCAACTTGTGTCTTACTCTGTAAAAATAAACAAGACATTTGTTTATATTAATGCACTTTTAATGGAAGTCTAACGGGCAAGACACTGCTTCAGGATAAATGTTAAAATACAAACTGTTTTTATTGCCACAAGAGTTTACAACAACATGCTTGTGATGTTCCTCATTTGTAAGCTGTTTTGGATAAAAGTGTGCGCTAAATGAATTAATGTAAAATGCAAATATGTGTTAAAGTATTATCCAACCTTTCAATTCCTATCATGACAGAGAAAAATCCACTCACTTCAATAAATTATTTCGGTCTACCTGAAGCATAAATGTAGTTACACCAAAGTACATACACTTAGAACAGTAGCACCACTAAATATTGATTTTGATCAAGGCTACTTTCTGATGCTAAGGACATCAAATGGGATGATCCCATTGTGAGGGACGCCACTGAAGGCTGCTGTATATTTTTATGTATAAAAATACATTTTTACTGTGTAAAGAAAATATACCATTTAATTTTATTAAAACGGCAAAATTAATAGTTTCCTTTCTAAAATAAATAATTGGCCTTTATATCATCATTATACTAAAAGAAACTGTTAAAAAATTGTCAGAGATTAACATTTTACCATTAATATTTTTATTTTAGAAAAATATTAGGACAAAGGATAAATTATAAATTAACTAAATATAAATCAAACTATATAAATATAAACTATATCAATTAAAACCAAATATATAAAATTACTGCAATTAATGAAATTTTGGAGCAGTCTTTAAAAATATTATTCAGTTCAGTAAATGTAAAAAAAAAGACAAATTAAATGTACTTGATTAGTATGTTATGTGCCTTTGTATACACATATTTTCTATTAACAAATTAATTAAAGCGCTCTATCAAAGATATGCGTTGCACACTTCTTCTTTTAAGCCCTCTGGAATGTCTTGCCCTTTTTGCAAATGCATTACTGTACAAACAATTTTTTGTTTGTTATTACACATTTAGGGATGAGTTGGCATTTTTTGTGGCAATCAAAAACATGAAGCTGTCAATGGCTGCACTTGCTTGAACACGAAACATTGCTTCAGCCATGCGGTGTGCAAAGATTTAGTAAAGACTTTTTAGTCTCTACACTACAGTCTCACAGCTGAAAAATCTTCTCGACCCTGACATGAAGTTCATGGGGCCCCTGATAGACATTGAGTTGCTTGTTGCAAGGACAACTTGCTAGAACATTTGCAATAGTGTCTAGATATGAGTGCATCACATGACCGTTAGGGAAATATAGGTCTACTCTACTGAAAAACTAAACAATCTCACTTTGTGCCCACCAAATTACACACAAAACTAATTATTAGTGGAGGTGACTAGTATGAAAAGATGTAACATGTCATTTTAAGTTCGTAAAATATAGTAGTAACATTCAATATATCACCAATGAAAATCAAATTACAATGAATCCAGTCTTTTACTAACTAGAAATACTACATTGCAAACACAAAAGCTTAGTTTGAAACTAAATTATTGCTATAGTCACAACAAAAGTTTCAAATAAGTGAACAACAGTGATGTTTGTGAGAAAAGGAACTTGACTATATGAGCTGGGTAGAGCTCAACCATAAGTGGGCATGCAACTTATATTAGTTTCTAACAGAAATTTGACTAGGTGTGCTGATAATGATATAAATTTGGGATGTTTTCCTCTCAAAACTTGTAATGGTGTGCAGATTAGATTTAGGAGCCATATCAACATCAGCATCATGCACACTCCAGCAGAGAGCAGGAAGTTTGTTCTCTCTAGACAAAAGCAGATCATTTTCCTCACACAAATTATGCAATAAATGAGAACAACACGGACTTTGTTACTTTACCACTATTTTATCTCACTTAAACTCAAATATAAAATATATTCTTACACTGGTGTTGATAATACGCATATTATTAATCATGCACTAAAATTTTACTTGTAAAGTGGAGCCCCTACTTATAAATCATTTCCAAAGTACAATCAGATTCACGACTTGCACAAATTACTCCAGCAGCTGTTTCTGACTTTCAGGAAAACGTCAATCTTCCAACAAGAACCATGATGTTTTTTGTTTTGTTTTTTTGTCAAAATGCGTGACAGCAGAAACAGACATGAGCATATTAAACACACTTGTATGTGCTGTCATGCATTTTTAATATGCAATGCATATGCCACACATACATCATGCAGTTTCAGCGGCAAGCATATTTGGAGCATCACCTCATGTATTTTGTGCATTCATTGAAAATTACATTTAATCATGTGCAAATCCCACCAAGCAGCATGCTATCTTCCTAATAAACTGATCATTTTGCAATCAAAAACACGGGTTTAAAAAACCTTGTGCAATTACCTGGTCGACTAGTTTAAGAACAGCCATATCATGTGAAACTGCACATCCAAACTCCTAAAAAGACCTGGAGGTGAAGATTAATAGAATCCAGAAGTGGCTGTGCGCTTTTCTTCACGGAAGAATGATGCTGCACAATGATGTGGCATCAAAATATTGCTTCCTGCTTTGCTCTGGATCGCACCCTCCAGGGGCCCGGGGTGATGTGACGGCCGTGGCCGGCTCTGCAGGCGCTATCTTCGGTCAGCGTGAGCTGCTGTAGCCGCTGCCTCGCCACCAGCGCTCCGGCGCTCCGGAAAAGAGGAAAAGGGGAGGGAGGAAAGGATGCGAGGGCTGCTGTAAACAATCCGCATTTACAGCAGTGGCATCCACAGCGAAACCGATTTCAGATATTATATCCCTCTCGCTTATGTTCTGAATAATATATTCATTCGTTATAAGAAAATACAGGAAGTCAGCGTTTTTTGTATGCTTTCCCACTCGCTAATTTCGTGATCCTACTATGGCGAAGGCGTGGTTTATGAATATTAATATTTTACCCAACTTTTCAACAGATTGGCTGAAAGGCAGACTCTGTCAGAGTGGGCGTTGTTGAGATGCCCAATGAACGATTCCTGCTTATGAATTACTGTTTCATGAATATAAATTAGGATGTGTGACTGGATGCTTCGAGATTGGGAAAGAATGTCATCGCTACCTAATTAATATTCATGAACCATTGCATCACCATAGTAGGATTCGTAATTTCGTTTCCCCTTCTGTATCTGATGCACAGGATTGTCAATTCTTCCGAAGAGCCATTATCATCGCCTCACTGCTGCCCTCGCTAGTCTGACGCACGAATGAATCATTCTGAATCTGTTCGGTTTAATGATTCGGTCGTACTGAGCGATGACTCCAACGTATACGTGAATCATCCTGTGAACCGAACTGTCCGAACTAACTGATTCGCTATAATGCAACAATTCAGTAGGATTCGATTCATTTGAAATTCGATTTACTGTCAATGATTAAAACCATAAGTGTTAAGGTCAGGAAGCATTGTACAGTCTATAACTGTCGAAGTTATTTGGTTAAAGTTCATGCTGAACCCTACGATTTACACTAGATGGAAGATTGCCACTATAATGCGATTAGCTTTTAATTTTTTTTGTGTATTTGCTGTTCTATTTTTGTCTTATTGTCTGTGCAGTTAGTAAATGACAGCTCTACAATCTTAAAGAAATGGAAAACAGTAACTTGTCCACAATGTCCCTGGAAGCAAATATCAGTTTTTTTTTCCTTTGCTGGATGACATCACCTAACAGACTGTATGTGTGTGTGTGTGTGTGTGTGTGTGTCTGATTGATACAGAAGCTATATTTAAATAGGCATGAGAGTTTGGGCTGATGGGTCAAAAGAAGCCCACGGGACGTAGCTGTTGCATATGTACTGTTTACACAGGAGGATATACTATTAAGAATGTACACATTTTAATATTTAATGAAAACTGAGAGGTTCAAGTCCAAACATTTCAGGCCTTGAAATGTACACAGTTTTCCAGGCAAAAGGCTTTAGCTCATGACTTAACAGCCAAGGACCACTGGCAAAGCAAAAGTTCAAGAGAATATTTTCAGTCAAGATCAGCACAAGCATATAGTGCAGTCCACAATAAAACAGCCCGTTGTTTACGATGCCATGGAAAAAAGCAATGTTATCAGAAAGGGTGGATGTAAAAATGATAAATGTCTGAAATTCTCTAAAGTATGGCCTCACATTGTTTCAGACTGACTCCAGGACCCTCATGTTTGTGCAAAATCACAACCTTTACATCTTCTGTGTTGTGTCTAAGCAGAATGTGGGAAATAAGCAAACAAAATCCCATATAATGAATAAAATAAAAAAATAAATAAAAGATCAAAGGTCTTACTTCACACTGCAGCCCAATCTGATTTGATTTTCAAATTTCCAGTGTCAATTTTGCAAATTATAAAGCTTGATTTTTTTGGTGTTTTATTTTTCAGACAACATTTGAGAGGATTTTAATACTGAAAGTGTAGCTAGAATAAAATCAGGACTTCTTTTGGTTGTGCTAAAAAAATAAAACAAATGAAAGAGGAGATCATTGATTTTTAATACACAAACGTTTATTCAGCCAAACTACGCAACATTATAAGAACAGATGTGTGACTGAGCAAGAGAGCGAGCTGGACAGACCAGGACACAAGTCTCAAGTCAAAAGATTTACTGAAGATAAATCACATTCCTCAGAAACTCTGCTACTATCTTTACTGCCCCTGTGCATGGTGTCACGCCGCAAAAACAGAAAAGTCTAATCCAAAGACCTAAAAGCGTCACATTTGACAGATTCTTTTTTTTCGAGATTCTGTTCTTTAATAAGAAATGAATTTTAGACCACAGAATTTGTGGTACTGGTTGTAATCTACAGGAGAACATAAAAAAAATGACCAAGTCCAATAAACCATGAATTACAGACACACATACAAGAGAAGAGAGAGTGCACATGTACGGGTAGTTATATTCACAGGAAGTAATCCAGCTCATAGCGAACGTATGAGTTCTTCTCATCATTGTAGACAAGAGGATAATGTGCGATCAGTGCATCCTGGGAGCCGATGTAG
>JAUZSZ010114313.1:0-11801 GCA_034780575.1 Labeobarbus marequensis
CAATGAGACTATGTGTCTGAGGCTACGCGCTCCCGCCCAACTGAAAATATTTAAAGAAAGAGGGAAAAAAGGGATGAGTCATCACCACAAGAGCCTTCCAGCTGTTTTCGAAAATAAAAGGGCTATTTTTTTTGGATCTGCACCCAGTGCTAATACCATATAAGTGTACATTATGAAATATTTTACTGCTACAGTAGCTTCACATCCATAGCTCTACCAAAAAAACAACAACAAAAAAAACTTTTCTCATCAAGAAAAAAAAAAAAAATCTGCATTTTTCTCTAAGTAGAAGATTCAGTGTGTCATGTTAAGATGGGATCTAAGGTTTAAATGAGCCAAATTGCAGCTGGGCTAAGAACTGGACCGAGACTGGATTAGAAACAGATCAGCAGATCGTACATATTGAGTGCATGGAGTTCAAACTAACAGCAAGGCTGGCCATTTTTGACATAAACAGTAGCAAGAGAGACTTTGTGACAAAAAAAAACAGAAAAGAAAAAAAGAAAAAAATATGTTGTATTGGGGCTTTTAGTTTGTGCCTTTTAGTTTTGAGGTCATATATACAGGATGTATTCTAGCATATAGAAAAGTATCTTTTATCAGATGAATAAAATATTGGACAAACGTCCTGTTTCTTCAGGGAAGTACACCACTGCAGAAAAGAAAACTGTTCTTAAGCAATTTCATAAGGTCATTAATGTACTTCTGTTTTACTTTCCAATTATTGAAGGCATTGAAAAGACTGATAATGACATGATTACTTGTCTATAAAATAAAAACTACCTCACTGTTGTTTCTTGGTGTATATGATTCTGGTGAACAGATGTTGAGCTACTGGGAAGAATTCATCTGTTGTTGACAAACTCTTCATTCTCATGATGTTACATTTTTCACCTTTTAACTTCTGGCTGCATTTCTCAACAGACTGTCAGCAGCAGTTTATTTTTCTTTGGCGATGAGACATCCCTCACACCAACATGCCTCCACAGAAACCCTAAAGTTTTATTTTGCATTCTGCCAGCAATACAGAGAAAAAGGGGAACTCTCTGTGCCACCCAGACCGACCACAAGTTTAAAATAGAGCCTAAATACCTATTTTAAGCCCAGAAAGGGGAAACGAGGCTTCTAGCACATGACTATAGAGGCATGCAGATATCTGTCACTCCGCCTCATGTTTAACCTCAAAAGCCAGATGATTCAGATTTTAAACACCTACCACGGAAGCTTATAGACTCATTATACTCATCAGGACCCATTTATTATTCTGTGTTAATATGAAATCAAATAAACAGACTTCATCATGATTCATAATAAACAGTGTTATCTTAAAATGTAATTTAAGACTTTATATATAAAGAGCTGCCAATTAACAGTTTTTGTAAAAAATTTGCACATTGCACATTTTAAGTACATGAATAAAAATGTATAATATACATATGACACTGCACATCAGTAATGGTTATTACAAAGATGCAATTCTAGGTTCATTTAAATAATAATGATTTAAAATTTTTATTTTAAATCAATAATTATCCATTTAGATTTAATATTTTTATTATTGTTTATTTTTTTACATTTATTGTTTTTATTATTTATTTTAATAAATAAAATATTATTTAACTAATTAATAATTAGTTATTTAAAAAATCATAAAATAATTTTAAAAATAATTATTTTAGGGGTCTGTGGCAATGACCTTACGACTGCTCTGTAAAGGAACTAATGTTTAATGCTAATGCTAATGTGACCCACTAACAAAAAAAAATTGTGATTATTTTAGGGGTCCTTTGCTTTGGCCTAAAGACTTCTGCCATAAAAGACAATTATTCATAATTGCTGGACCGATACAATGCATAATCTTTAGAACATCCAGTCTAAAAAAAGACAGTACTACAGTGTGAGTGGGACAGCCTGCAGTTGCAGTGCCCACACTTCAGGAGACAGGGTTGGGACAAGCTGGGTCTGACTCAAACCTTTGAACCACCCACTGGTTACGCACACTGGGCCATAGAGAATTAGCAGTGGTTAGGACTTTTCAGATGTCAAGTCATTTTTTTTTTCATTTCACCTGGCAACCAGTCTGGATTTGAATAATAGCATTCACATACTGGACCCCACCCTGTCACTGCCCTTCCACTGCTCCCGGAGCAGGTATGGAAAAGAACAAATTTTATGGAAATGATTTTAACAAAGAAAAAAACTAGCCACAATTCCATCCACTAAAAAAAGGCTTCAGAATTTCTTCTGAATTAATTCAGTCACAGATTAGAAATAAAGGAGTGTGTATGAATTAAAGCAGAAGGAGGTGATTTTTTTTTACCGTTTGTGGACAGGTATGTGAAACGCTGGTACTGGCTTCTCTTCCGTTTGCCATTGCAAACATAGAAATTCACTTGAACTGGGTTGGATATTCTTTGGTTCCGGTATGGTGGGACATCCACAAGCAAAGCCACCTGAAATTCAAAATATGAGCTGAAATTGAATCGGGTGAGCCAATGTCAAGTCAAGCCACCTTTATGTATATAGCCCTAACAAAAAAAAAAAAAAATAATAATAGTGTCATTAATTAGCTCTAGTCAGTTCAACTGAAGACAGTTGTCATTATTCAGCTTAAGTGAGTTCAATGTTGATTCAATTTAGGTCAATAACAGTGTCAATATTGTAAAATTTGTCAATTATGAACAAATTCAATTCAACTATAAAGTAGCTCTACCAAAGACAATAGTGTCATTTTCAGTTCAGTTCAATAACTGTGTGAAGTTTATCAATTATGAAACAAGTAAAATTCAGTGATAAACAGCTCAACTGAAGACATTAGTGTCATTATTCAACTCAAGTCAGTTCAGTGTTGATTCAACTCAGTTCAATATCAGTTTCAACGTTGCAAAATTTGTCAATTATGAACAAATTCGGTGCTATCAAGCACCTAGACAATATAGTACTATTATTCATCTCAATTCAGTTCATGTTCTCATCCAGTAGTACTGCTGCTGTCAAACTGATAAAATTATGTAATATTAAATGTCTACTGAAACCCAACTAAGCATGAAACCCAAAAGCCATCAGGTGACAGGAATGAGGGGAAAAAAAACCTTCAACCTTCATTAAGGGACAAATGGCCAAAATAAATGTACAATGTTGCTGTGCTGGGCTGATCAGGAAACAGAAAACAAACAGAACAATGTTTTTATAACACCTCAGAGCCATTGTGTGGGTTACTTCTAGTAGTCCTGGATATTAAGAGAGGAAAATAGAACGAATTTTAACACAATCAGTTGGAAAAATTTCATCAGACATTTTAATGAAAGCAGTTTCTAGATACCAAAATCCTTAACAACACTGTCTCCGTTATTCAATCTCACACCATGCGCTCCATCCAACAGCCGCACACGCATCCAGCGACTGTGGCTTTGTGAGCTCGGGGCAGATGAGGTTCAGACAAACCAAACTGCATGCAGCAGACGGTGTTATTTTTACGCTTCTCACCCTGAATGAGAGAGTGTCCGGGGACTCCATCCAGACAGTTTATTTCCCCTGCGCTTCTCCCCTCTCTGTCTCCAGACACCACTAAACTTTTGACCGCTGAGCCGTCTGCGATTATATCTACAGTATGAGAAAGGTGCTGGGAGTGTCACACTGTCTATCTCCCCCCAACCTCTTTTCCTCCACCCTGAGATGAACCCTGTGTGGCTGAGAGGAGATTGATGGAGGTGCTGTACAGTAGCCAGAGAGGAAGTCATCAGTCTTCTTGCAGGTTTTAGAACCATGTGCAGGTGAGCTCCCCGACTATTTATATTAGCACATCGCCTTAGCCGCAGAGCAAAGCCAGACCAAGCATAATGTATTAGAGAGAATTTCATCCATTAGTCTGATTCGCAGCTGTGCTCAGGACCCTTGGCCCAAAGCAAACTCTAACAAAATTCTGATTTATCTTAAAAAATGTGTTAAAATGGCAACGATACACCTATAAATCCAGCATGAACTATCTTTCACAACTCATTTTACTTTGGTAATGTGATGTGCTTCTGAGTGGAACAGCACATTCACTGAAAAAAAAATTAGGCAATTCAGGTCATTTGGAGGCCTCATCTTGGTTACGCCCAAAAGAAGCTATTTTGGTAATAGGCCTACAGTTCTTATCTACTTCACTTGAAAATGACTGAAATCTCCAAAGCTGTGACAAAGATGGCATTTCATGTTACAAAACAGTAATAAAACCCTTAAGTAATTTCTTTATCTTAAATCATGCTAAAAACTAGTTTTTAGGCTGGTTCAGTTAATGCAAATGTATTCCACTATATAAAAGTGTTTTGTTTTTTGAAAGAAATTAAAACTTTTATTCAACAAGGATGCATTGACTGTTCTTTTGAACTTTCTATTCATTAAAGAATCCTGAATGTTTTTTTTTTTTTACTGTTTCCACAAAAATATTAAACAGCATAACTGTTTTCAACATTGGTAATAATAAGAAATGTTTCTTGAGCAGCCAATCAGCATATTATAATGAATTCTGGAGGACCATGCAACACTGAAGACTAGATTTTAATATACAATAAAACAGAAAACAGTTATTTTAAACTGTACTAATTACATTTCACAATGTTACCATTTTACTGTATGATTTTTAAGAGCTTGCACCTAATCACCTCCGACCGAATAGTCAAGCTCTCCATCTGCATACAGACACCACATATTAGCAACAAATTTCAAATGTTGGTGTTTATATGAAAAAGTAATGTGACTTTAAAGAAGATCAAGCTTTATCTTCTGGATTTGCACATGAATGTGCCGATTGTGAAAAGACAAACATATCTCTTCCAAAACATCCAAAAGGCCGCTGACACAAGCCAGCTTACCAAACTAAAAGAGCCATGTGATTTAGACTGTGTGAGAAAATGGTTCACATTAAATAAATATACATCTACACACAGAGCAGGGCAGGGAGGGGCAGAAATCAAAGGCGTCCTTGTAAAAAATTGTCTAACACATTAATGCTCCATTCAAACAGATGGTCTCCATTCACTCGCTGAGCACTGAAACCAGGCGTGGAGGCTCACATAACGTTATGAACCAAGAGACACCAGACAAAGGCTAGCTTTCAGGGAGCTTTTGGCTCATGCACGGAAGAAACAAACATTAATTCATCCTAAAAAAATAAGTGACAGCCATAGAGCTCTCTTCATTTTATCATGAACACATGAGCTCAGACAGAAGCTAATAAAATTCTGCCGTAAATTTGAAGGAATTTTAGTCAGCTCATTTTCTGATAGCGGGACCCAAACTCGCATTTGAAAGTTCTGCCGAGAAGCAATTAAAGAGTCACTATGCAATTATACATTCTCTTTACGAGAAACTACAAATGAAATGGTAAATAGCTGGTGCTTCTGCCTTTAATTAAAACATTCGATCACATTCCGGAACTTTATTTAACATAAGTCTATGTTTCTTAGCTGGACAACACTGATGGTTAAGACCTTTAGAATGGGTCTTTTCCAACAGTCTGAGCTCTACAGACAGACATGTGGTACCTAACAAATGTGTGTGGTGTGGGGAGCAGGTGCAGCGCTTCACACACAAACACTGTCTAATCCCAGAGTCTAAACTGTGGTCCCTGAGCTCTCACAGAAAGAATCTTCCATAGAGAAAACAAGGAGCAGGTTTGCGTGTGCGAGTTTTGTGTGTGTGTGTGTGTGTGTGTGTGTGTGTTTCCTCCCGAGAGCAGAGAGTAGGGCTCAACACGTACATTATATCCGCTTTAGATGCAAAAAAACAACCTGTTTGCCTCAAACACAACAATACAATACAATATATAACAAAATGCTATATATTTATGCATATATTTGTATTATTTAATTAATAAAATCCTCAGGATTTCATCTTGCTTCCTTTTTAAGCAAAAAAAGGTGAAAAATGGCAGACTTACAGATTTGGATGATTCTCTCTTGACTTTGGCCTCCATTTCCCATACGTGATGGCCATCTGCAAATAATAAATAAAAAGGAGCACAAATTTATAGCATATCATTAAGATTCACCTCACATAGGAAAGGAATACACCAGAGAGCTTCAATTCTGAATTCAACAGAAATATTTATCATTTAAAAAATCTATATTTTATCATACAATGATGGACGTTTGATGAACTGGATAAAGCAAAAATGAGTATAAATAATAATAATAATAATAATAATAATAATAATAATAATAATGAACCATATAACTATATTTAGAATGGATAAATAGATGAAAACAAAAGAAAATGTAATATGGCTTATACTAATAGAAAATTTAACTATAGTTTTCCTATTTAGCCTGTTGTAGTATTTTTTCAATTTGTTTTGCTTATGTAATTCTTTTTCATATTAATAAAAAAAATTCTAATAATATAATATATATATATTTTTGGTACTGTGTTGAGGCACCACTCGACATCCAATGTAAAATCTGGGTCCTGAAGCAAAATCACAAAACCAGTAGAGACCCACTGCCGCAGACACCCTCAGTCTAACATTAAAAAGGCAGAGATCCCAAAAGTCTTTCTAGAGCTATCGCTATACTGCAGTCAGCCTCGCGATTACATCATGTCCTGTCTGCCTCTGACCCGCTTGGGCAGATGGGGGGCTGATGCAATCCTAATGATCTTACCAGAGCCAAGAAGTGTGTGCGTGTGACGTGCTTTTGCTATAGGGGGACCAGTCGCTTACATCAGCCCCTTGTGGAATCTCGCAACTCATGACAAATAGTGTCTGAAGGGTCCAATAAAAGGCCTGGTAAACTCTGCTTCAGATAATGAGCAGCGGCTGTTTGGGAAAAGAGCGTGCGGCGCGCTTACGCGTCACAGACTCTCATCTGTCCTTTCTCTCGATCGCCAGTCTCTGGCTTATTTTCTCCTTATTATAAAAAGTTTTATTTAACTATTTTCAGCCTCCGGTTTCTCAACGCAAACAGGCTTTCCCACACAAACATTCGGAAACAAAAGACATATTAAGGTTTCGTTTGCTATTTTTAGTTAAAACATCACCGAAAAGACGTTTTTACTTAGGCCGTAAAAGCAGGAGAAAACCGCAGGGTAGTTTGGTCACAGCAGCGACCCACTAGGGCAAACCACAGACGCACACATGAAAATATAAAGCATCATTGTGTCTAAGACAGAATAAAAGAAAGGAAAGCAAGCAGAAGAAAGGAAATTCTTCTCATTTTATTTAAAACAATAGACAACGCATCTTTTTAAACTTTCCATTGGCTCGTCTGCTGTCATAATTTTACATAATTGCATATTGCTATCATACATTTCACATTGATGATGCTCCTGGGTTTAAACAGAATGCGGTGGAAAAGACTGTATTGGTTTTCCATGATCATTTTCTATGACAAATATGCTCCAGCAGACCCAGAAGACTGTTTTACTAGACATTGAGTGCTTTATTTATACCACGGAGAAAGATCAAATGTATTGTTCTCACCTCTTTGAAATATTTATATGAGGTCCCAAGCTTCAAGTCAGACAAATTGCTGGTCAAATTTCAAGACAAATGACTTGTCAAGTTCTTATAAAGTTACTCAACAGCATATGTGGCGAATAGATCAGAATAGCATCAGATTTAGAGGCGTGCTAACAATAGTGGAGTAACGTCTGATTGCAATGAATCTGGCATCGGGGGTAATTTTCCATTAGAGCTTCTCAAACTATTCCAGACATATTATTCAGCCTTTAAAGATGGAATGCTGAGACTATTTTGATTGCATTTTAAAGGAAAGCTTAGACAGTGGGGTCTAGATTTCGTGGGCAGACAGTGAGGGCATCCCTGGCTAGGCGCGCTGCAGTCTGTGATGTGGTGGAATGGTCTGTCATTACTGCTGGAAGGTAATGTGATGCTAGAGGGAACCTCCATTCCCACTGTCTCCTTCTCTCTCTTTTGTTCCTGCTCTTTTTCAGATCAGTTCCACGAAGTACGCAGAGTCAGCAGCCAAATACATTATGGTTAAATCTCTTTTTAAAAACTTTTTTTTTTTTTTGGAAAGAAATGAATACCTTAATTTAGCAAGGGTTGATCAAAAAGTGACAAGTAAAGATTTCTATCTCAAATAAACGCTGTTCTATTGAAAGTTCTACTCATTAAAAAATCATGGTATCCAAAATAGCAAAATAATAAGAAAACCTTCTTGAATATTAGTATATTAGAATGATTTCTGAAGTATCATGTGACACTGAAGACTGGAGTAATGAATGGCCTCTGAAAATTCAGCTTTGGCATTACAGCAGTAAGTAATATTTTCAAATATAAAACAAAAATATTAAATTGTAATAATATTTCACAATATTATGTTTTTACTGTATTTTGATCAAATAAATGCAGTGTTGGTGAGTATAAGAAAACATTAAAAAACATTTAAAAATACATCTTTTTAGATGTAGTATAAATATCAAAATGAGAATATATCAGTAAATAAAAGTTCAAATAAACAGAATAGAGAAAGTTAAATTGACCAAATGACTGTCTCCATCAGTGATACTGTTTTACCCTAATACAAATTCTTTTGTGTGACGGCACCACTTGGATGAGGCCCAAAATTATAGATGGGTGAGAGAGCAAGACGTGGTAAACCAGCATAATGTCATACTGCCATTATGACCCCCCCCCCCTAACTTTTAAAAATGAATCCATTATAATTGATTAGTCACTGCAGCTCTAATTCTTTGTGAATAACATTCTCTCTTTCACAATCTTCAGTCATTCTCTTCCCCAGCCTTTCTCTTGCTCTCCTCATCTCTGCAAAGGTTAAACCTTTTTCCTGAGCCTTCCCTCCTGTGGGATGTCCTTAAGTGCTAGTGCAGGACTGTGGAGCCTGTGGTCATGAGAGCCCTCTTCTCTGCCCAGACTGAGCCATGTGAGTGGAATACCTGCTTGCTCTCCATGCTGGAGAACTGATGAGGACATGATGTACTTCTTCTTGACAAGGTTCTCAAAAAATCCTCTTGCCTAAGACTCAGCCACTAACCATATCATATCAGAATACTTGCTCAGAGAGAAGCAAACAAGTCCATTACCAATAAATATTCTGAGCTATTTTTCCAAGATCAACATGACATATATCACATACCAAACTCTAACTAGATTTTTACCTGTGGTTACATGTTTAAAAAACTGCCGCTGATGGGTGCTTGCCAGGGCCTTATAATGCAATTGCTAATTCAGAGTGGTTTATATGATGTTTCTATGTCGTTGCTAGGGTGGTTGCTTACTGGTTCAAGTCAAAAATGCCCACCCCGTATCGCTATGATATTCTGGTCCCTAAATATGGCTTTTGATCACAAACTTTGGTGAAAAAAATTGATCGTTTAGAAAGCCACCAGTTCCGCAATAATTTACACATCAAAGTCTAAAAGGACAATTCACCAAAAATGAAATTCTGTCATCATTTACTCACTCTGAAGTTTTTTCAAACTT
This sequence comes from Labeobarbus marequensis, assembly GCA_034780575.1. Lineage (NCBI taxonomy): Eukaryota > Metazoa > Chordata > Actinopteri > Cypriniformes > Cyprinidae > Labeobarbus > Labeobarbus marequensis. Next base: position 9,449 of record JAUZSZ010114313.1, read on the forward strand.
CTATGAGTGTTTTTCTTCTGATGAAAATTAAAGAAGATATTTTGAAGAATGTCGGTAATCAAACAGTCGCCGGTAGCCATTGACTTCCACAGTATTGGAAAAAAAATACTATGGATGTCAATGGCTACCATCAAGACACTCATATAGGTTTGTAACAACTTGAAAGTGAGTAAATGATGACAGTTTTAATTTTTAGGTGAACTATCCTTTTAATACCAAACGGGACAGTTCATCCAAAAATTCAGGTCATTCTAAACTTGTATGACTTGTCAATGTTATGATAAACATCATGCAGAGTCCAAAACAACATTAGACCCCATTGACTTTCACTGTATGGAGGAGAAAAAAAAAACACTGAGATGTTTCAAAATAGCATCTTTTGTGTTCTACAGAAGAAAGTCATATAGGTTTGGAATGACATATTAGCATGCAAAGAATTTTGAGAAGAGTTTTGGGTAAATTATTCCTTTAAGAATTAGGGACTGACTATTACTGATAGCTAGTGACACTTGTCTCAGCAAATACGACTCAAAAATGAACTTCAAAGCCGAAAAAACTGGATTCTGGATCAGCTTGTACTTGCCAAACTCCTCCTAAGCCCACTTCAGAATCAAAAGCCCTGTTGTGTTGTTGATTAGGGTGGGCCACAAAGAAAGAAATCTTAGTGCCCCGGGCGGTCGGGGTAGTAAGCAGCCAGGGAGCTGGGTGGTGGTGGTGGTAGTGCACGTCCAAAAGCCTCCCTCAGACTGTTGTACTGTAAACACACACAGATGCAGCAACGCAGACCTGCTCGCCACAGTGTTGTGAATAGACTCCCTTGTCCTCCCCGAGCTACAGCAGAGAGCGACTCCCCCTCCTCCTCTGGGCAAAAGGGATCAGCGTATGGCACGAGAGAGAAAGGGGAGCTCAGGCTGGGATGACCCTAATTGCAGATGCTCAAGCGAGCCAGTTTTCCAGAACGTGCTAATGAACAGCAGCTGTGGAGTCTTCGGGGGAGGAGTGCTACTCTTCTATGCCACGTTAAAACGCTACAATGTGCTCGAAAAATATCTTTTTCATTGCGTTTAAATGAAAAACAATAAAAGACGCCAAATTATACCAGGCCATTGTTGTGGATGGTCTGTTTATGAATGTCTTATATTATTTTTTGTTGTTCCTTAATGAGGAGACAATGCAGGGATTCCCTGAGGCTTGTGGCTGTGATTGGTTTGTTTGTGAGAGCAAACAATGTGAGAGCATTGTTGCCGAGGGTTGTTGAGGACAAGCCAAACCTCAGGGCTCCTTCACACGGAGGTTATTGTTCTGAAGTGTGAAAGGCAGACTCCTGCATGAGATTTTCATTCACGAAGCGTCACTAGAACAAACTCATCTCACACAGAAGACCCATAGAAACAACTCACAACTTACAACATTATTAGTGGTGCTCGTTAAGGCGAGCATCACTATTACTATTGCTAATAGGGAAGGCTAGGGATTTGAACAACCCTTTAGATTATTGCCAGGTAGATTACTGCCAAATAAAAAATAAGGTAATACCAAAAACGAAACAAAATAAAATAAAATAAAATAATAACCCTTACCCTTAGTCTTAAATTGAAGGAGAGCCAGTCAAATAACTATTTTACAAAAATGCTGTCAATTCTTTTAAAACTGTTATTTTTGTTGTGTTCTATGGCTATGATGGTTTAAATTACATAAACTTGAAATGAAACGAGTAAAAAGATTATTTAAAATCAATAGTTTGTTGAGTTTTTCTGTGAGTTACATTGTTACTCCAGTAAAAGGTGAACGGCTGCCTTTGTGTGAGTCACTGAATCATTGTTTCAACCGTTTTATTCAAAATCCCTGATTCTTTGAGTAAAAATAACTCTTATTTAAATGAGGGAGTTTTACTCAGTAGCGGCTCTAAACAATTCAGTGAAGCAGTGAGAATGATTCAAACTGTTAACTCACAAATGATTTCGAGACATTTTTGTGACTGTCTCAGAATCAATTCGTAAGAGTAATTTGTTCGCAAATTGGACAACACTCCTCCAACTCTGTTGCTTTGGTTTTGAAGCACTGGTGCACACACCTCAAAACATATTTGATGAAGCTGTATACAGACACACACACAAGTTTTTTCAAGTGGATTTTAAATGATTGTCCGCAATTCTTTGTTGCAATTTTGATCATTTTGGAAGCAGTCTGACGTTACCAGATACCAACTCTGAGACTTAACCGATGCTGGGGATTGATGCATTTAAAGCAGGTCTCAAACTCAATTCCTGGAGGGCCACAGATCTGCAGAGTTTGGCTCCAACTAGCTTCAACACACACCTGCTTGGAATTTTCTAGTGATCATGAAGACCTT